>JANJGK010000035.1:2357668-2371651 GCA_039081455.1 Macrobrachium rosenbergii
TAATGAATCTTTCCTGAAAGGACACAAATCTAGCCTCAGCAAATAACTTGGAAGAAGAAGAATAAAGTACATTGTATCTATTTTGATTTACATTATTATTATTATTATTATTATTATTATTATTACTCAGAAGACGAACCCTATTCATATGGAACAAGCCCACCAAAGGGGCCACTGACTTGAAATTCAAGCTTCCAAAGAATACGATGTTCACTCGAAAGAAGTAACAGAATGTAACATTCAATGCAAAAATACATAATTACAGTGATCAGTGAACAATACAGGCTCTCGAAGAATGATGTGGCGATATCTTACGATAAAATGGCGTTACAATATCCGCGGTCATGATCGCCAGGAATATATCTTAGTGTTTTGATAACCTGTCTTTACGTCACGTGACTTTACGAAGCTGTGGACTGATTTTATGATCCAATATCTCTTTTTATGGATGGGGTAAACTCTATATATGCCTTCCTTTTTTTTTTTTATATTGGCGAGGGGGTGGGAGGGGGGCCCGTTTGTTTATGAGGTAGTGGTGGGTAGGGGAGGTACTGTTTATAACTGCAACTTAGGCAATTAATGGGAAGTTTGTTATTATGAATTATTATTTTTATAATTTAATAACGGTCTGTTGCATTATTACTATCGTTTCCAGATAACAGCGTATTATTATTATTATTATTATTATTATTATTATTATTATTATTAATGATAAAAATGCCTTTAACGGCTAAGGCATAAGAGAACGAAACGCTGAGTACTTATGTTCTTATTGCTCGGAAACCTTCCATGAAGTCAAAAGGTTGAAACAAACGGAAACTAATTTCATTATGGCAAGCGACGACTAGTCATTGAACAGCCACTGCAGCAACAAAAATAACACGAATAATAATATACAAAGCTGAATCATTTAAAATCCAAAGACGTTTTCATTAAAGCAAATTTAGTGACAGAAGTACTCTTGAACTAACAATTTTGATCACTGGCAAGAAATTTCATCAAACAATCTAGAGCTAGTTTTTAAACTTTCATATAACTAAACAGGCAATTCTACTTAAGCAGTTATAATGTATATCTCTCTATGTATTTATCTGTTTGGATGAATAAAACACATCCACTGACTACTGGATAGATGAAAGATAGATAAGGTTGGTTCTACCATCGGTTCCAGTAATAACAATTTTTAAAGAGAGAGAGAGAGAGAGAGAGAGAGAGAGAGAGAGAGAGAGAGAGAGAGAGAGAGAGAGAGAGAGAGAGAGAGAGAGAGAGAGAGAGATTAATCCATTTTCACATCCGTTACTTTATCATCGTGTGACTGAGCAAATTACAGTCATCCAGGAAAGCAAAGACATATTTAAACAAAAAGACTAACGAAACTAAAACATCAACGATCATGCGCGCACGCACACACCCACTCCCACATTTCTCTCTCTTTCTCCCCAAGTTGTCACTCACAAGACAGACTACGCGACGGCGACGCACTTTGAGACGGGGAGGAAGCCAGAGAGAGAGAGAGAGAGAGAGAGAGAGAGAGAGAGAGAGAGAGAGAGAGAGAGAGAGAGAGAGAGAGAGAGAGATAAATTGAGTAAGGGCGACCTTTTATCAGAATGACAACAACGATACGGAGAAGGACGGAGAGTCTTTCAAGGGAAGAAGAAGACGAAGAAGAAGAAAAGAATAATAAGAAGGATAAGAAGAAAAGGAAGTCTCTCCCTCACTCTCTCTCTCTCTAGTGGTTTCGAGAAGTCTTTTTGAGGAATGAAAGACGGCTCCCGGACCAAACAACACACGGTCGATCCCTAATACGTCCGGTCCCCCGCAGCATCTAGGGAAAGGTCAAGCCTCTTTCTCCTTCCCTCTTCTTCGTATTTGGCTCGCTATCGGTTTCGTAAGGGGCCCAGGACCCCCTTAGTGGGTCCTGGTAAGGGCTCGGTCTTGATAGGTCACCTCGCACGCAGTAAAGGGCGTTTTGGTGACTGAAGAGCTTAAGCGGGAGCTGGCTGGGATGACCTTTGTTTTTACGTGTTCCATGAGTGCTTAAGATTGAACTGGTTGTCTAGCGAAGTTCCATTATTGCCTCAGTGAACTAAGTATACCTACTTAGTTCACTTATTTTACGTGGCTAAGAACCAACTGGTTACCTAGCAACGGGACCTACAGCTTATTGTGGAATCCGAACCACGTTATGCCGAGAAATGAATTTCTATCACCAGAAATAAATTCCTCTTATTCTTCACTGGTCGGTCGGAGATTCGAACTCGCGGCCAGCAGAGCTTAGTACCTTGTTGTTGCAGTGCAGGCTAAGAAAGTTCAACATGATATATATTTTTAGTGTTATCTTCATTAACTGAAAGCCACTTCGTTTCAAGTTAACCGTGTGTATATGTATATATATATATATATATATATATATATATATATATATATATATATATATATATATATATACAAATATGTATGTATGTGTATACACACACACACACACACACACACACATATATATATATATATATATATATATATATATATATATATATATATATATATATATATATATATATATATATATATATATATATACACATAAGCCGCTACCACACTCATTCTGAAACTGGTTTAGATATTTCCTACACTTCCACAGAACCCTCATTAGTAGAACGTAGAATCCCATCACATTTGCTGGTATTATCCTTCTTCCGAGCTAACTGTCATTTACCTTTGACATTTCATCCAGCGACGTTGTAACGCCAACCTTCAGAATGCAATCAATCAATTTCAATCACCAGACACTTTTAACATGTCTCCAAACAGCTCCCTCGCTTGAGTTATGCCTCTACCTCTCTCAAGAACTCCTCACCTGCCTCATAAACAGGCCTAAATTTATTAAAGGTTATTGCCCAGTAGGGGGTTAGTGCCGTCAGTGCACCTCATACGGTGCACTGTAGGCATTATTTAAGGTTCTTTGCAGCGTCCCTTCGGCCCCTAGCTGCAACCCCTTTCATTCCTTTTAAGGTACCTCTGTTCATATTCTCTATCTTCCGTCTTACTTTCCGTCCTCTCCTAACAATTGTTTGATAGTGCAACTGCGAGGTTTTCCTCCAGTTACACCTTTCAAACCTCTTTACTGCCAATTTCTCTTTCAGCGCTGAATGACTTCATAGGTCCCAGCGCTTGGCCTTGGGCCAAAATTCTATATTCCATTCCATTAAAGCATATGAGAGGGAGGCGGCCTACAACTGCAGTTAACACTAGACCCACAAAGGTATAACCTAACTACCCGTTATTGACACAAAAATATCCTCAACGCTCACTGAAATTCTTGTGTGATTGGCTATCGTTTTGCCCAGTTGAAAAGCTCTGCTTTCTGTCTGGTAACTAAGCTTTCTAAACACTTCGCTTTTATCCCATAACTTCAGCAGAGCTCCAGCTGTCTTCCTTCCCTTATTTATTCTATTCCGTGATTCGTCTCTTCTCCTAATTTACTATCGGTTGTAAAACTAATTACAAATGCCACGCCTTTTCCTTAACCATTTAGGCGAACTTCAGTTACTGTATTCTCTCGGCATCACAGTTATTATTATTATTATTATTATTATTATTATTGCCACAAAGGCTAACACATTTCTTCTTATACAAGAGCAACTGAGAGAAAACCTGAAGCGCAGAAGGTTAACAAAAACAGAAATGCGCAAAGGAAAGCGAAACCAAGTTCAAACTGCGAAATCGCGCTTTAATCCAAAGAGAAAAGAGCCCGAAGGGATTTCACGAAGCAGAGTGGACTTTTAATTGAAGATAATCAGCGTTAGATATCAAAGAACTGGGGTGCACGAGGGGAGACATAATTGCATGATAATTTTCGTTGGGGATATGCACCGGCATGCACGTCCCGTCTGCATGATAGACACGTTTCCTGTCGTTTGTTTTGTGAGAATGTTTTCGTGTTGGTGAAAATATCATCCATATTATCACGGCCTCCTATGAGCTGTAGCTTAGGAGTAGGTGAGGAATCGTTACACAAACAAATGAAGTACAGACACTTGGATATATATATATATATATATATATATATATATATATATATATATATATATATATATATATATATATATATATATATATATATATATGTATATATAATGAGAGTTGAGTTCTAGTTGAAGATAATCAACACTGGATGTCAAAGGAATTGAGTGCACGAAGGAAGACGTGATTAGATGATCATTTTAGCTGAATTTGCGCGCGCACGCGTGTGTGTGCGCGCGCGCGCCCGAGTACATACTACAGACTTCCAGGATGTAATTCAAACTCAAATCTTTGTTCATGTCCAGTGACATATAATTACATGAATGATTTTATTCTGTGCACGTAAAGAGTGTTTGTGAAGTATTTACAATTGCGAAATATTCGTCAGTTAAGAATTTTGCTTTATTTATGTAAGATATATAAAATTACACATATAACACCAATTCCCTTTAACCAAAAACAACACAACAACTTACATAAATAAAACAATTGTAAATACTTCACAAACACTCTTCACGTACACAGAATAAAATCATTCACGTAATTATATGTAACCGCACATGAATACAGATTTGAATTTGAATTACATCCTGGAAGTCTGTATCTCCGTATGTACTCGCGCGCGCGCACACACACACACGGCGAACGCGCGAGTGAAGAGAACAAACCCATGAGCAAATTCAGCGAGAATGATCATCTAATTATGTCTTCCCTCGTGCACTCCAGTCCTTTGATATCCAATGCCGATTATCTTCAATTAAAAACTTGACCCTCGTTCATGAAATCCCGTTGAACTCTTTTCCTCTCCTGATTAAAAAGCCTTTTAGCAGTTTGAACTGGTTTAGTCTTATATTCTTTTTCATTTTATTAATCTTGTGTGCTGTTCACATTTTCTCTTGAATTATTCTTCAATACGGGGAGATCGGTGTAGCTTTTGTGGTAATAATAATAATAATAATAATAATAATAATAATAATAATAATAATAATAATAATTGCTAAGTTGGAGCACGAGATCTTATATGTATATATATATGTACATATATACTGTAAATATATATATATATATATATATATATATATATATATATTATATATATATACACACACACACACACACACATATATATATATATATATATATATATATATATATATATTATATATATATATATATATATATATATATACATATACATATACGAAAATCTACTGACATAACAAAACTTCAAGTAACGACACTGTAATCAGTTGTCATCAACCTTCGTCAAAAGCGTACCCTTTCACTACTCCAGTTCTTCACGGACTGTCTCTCTCTGTGAAGGCTAAGCGTCACGGAATTTCCAAACTTTATAAAAGAAAAATGAAGGAATGTCGGCTTCTAGCACTTTCTCACGGCAAGCAGGGTGACATCGTTCCTTTTTTGCAGTCTTAAAATTTTTTTTTTAATTACCTGCATCGACGGTGATTTTATCACTGACTTCTTGTTTCAGCAAAGTATCAAGTATGTCTCTCTCACCATCCAGGATGTATGGTCAGAGAGACAGACATGACACTTAGCTGAAACAAGAAGTCAGTGATGAAATCACCGTCGATGCAGATAACTCAAAAATGTGGGAACATACACTTTGCCTAAAAACAGACGGTATGTGGGGTTACTGTTCATCTACGTTACACTCACGCCATCTCTAATAAAAGATCAATAAAGAGCCAGTGAAGTATCTGCATGTTATGAATCGTCTCGTATAGTTGTGAGAACACTCACCTCATAAGATCACTCACTTCATGGGATCCCTTAATTCATGAGAACTCTCACTTTATGAGATCACGTATTTCATGAAATCATTCACTTCATGAGAACAATCAATTCACGAGAATGCTCACTTCATGAAAACAGTTACTTCACGAGAATGCTCATTTCATGAGAACGCTCCCTTCATGAGAACGCTCACTTCGTGAGAACACTCACTTTATGAGACCACTTATTTCATGAGGTAATTCACTTCATGAGAACGCTCACTCCATGAGATCACTCGCTTCACGTGAACACTCATTTCACGAGAACGCCCACTTCACGAGAACACTCACTTCATGAGATCAATCACACCATGAGAACAATCAATTCACGAGAATGCTCACTTCATGAAAACACTTACTTCACGAGAATGCTCACTTCATGAGAACGCTATCTTCACGAGATCACTCACTTCACGAGGTCACTTCACCTTTGTCCTTGGTATAAATAAGTACACTCGACGAGAAAGCAGTTCTCAATGCACGGTGATATTGAATATCATAAGAAGATTTGATGCATTTCACTTACACGCGTCTGTTACTTTTTTTTTTTTTACTCTGTTATTGGAACCGGAGCTGGAATATAAAATTTAGGGCAAAGGCCAAACGCTGAGATCTGTGAGGTCATTCAGCGCTGAAAGGGAAACGGAGCGCAAAAAGACTTGAAAGGTGTAACAGGAGAGGATGGAAAGTAAGATGGAAGAAAGGGAATATGAACGGAGGTACAGAAAAAGGAATTTCAAGGGGTTGCAGCTAGGGGCCGAAGGAAAGCTGCAAACAACCTCAAGTAATGTTTACAGTGCACCGCCTGAGGTCCGCTGACGGCACTACTGACGGGGATTGTTGTTGGTCGTATCGTTATTAAAGTACATCGCGTTGAATAATGTATTAACGGATCCGGTTGAGTTGTTTAGATTACGAAGGTTTTTATCGAAGTCGGAGCTTTGCTTGAAAGCATGACAGTAATTTTTCATTCCCGCGACCTTTCATGATAACTAGAACTAGAATAGAACCGTTCTTATTTTTAGAGAACTGGCACATCGACCAGCGAGGTGGCTTTTCGTGGTAGGACCCTGGCAACATTTTCATGTTTGTGATAGTTTAACGCAAATATTAATTACTGACCTCAATCCAAGTTCTTATAGGTTTTTTCACGATCGATGTGTTTAATGCTTTGATTACCTGTTCCATTTTCATTTCACCTTCATAGAAAACTTGCAAATTATTTGTATCGTTATTCATTATATCTTATCTACTCTGTACATAGTACGCTGTTTCAAAGAATCGTTGTCTATAAAATAAGAATGGAAGATTTTCGAAATTTAAGGACAACTGTGCACGCAATAGTTTCGTCCTACGTAGATGTTTAGTGAGTTTAAAACATGACGGTATGTTGATGAATTTGAAGAACTTGTTTAAACCTAATAAAATTTTCAGGTCTCAAAAGCTTTACGCGTTTGGTTCCGACCTCAAGGAATTCTCTAAATGTTCATAATCTAAATATAATTTTTTATTCTTTCACTCACACACACATATATATATATATATTATAGTATATATATCATAGTATATATATATTTATATATATATATATATATATTATAAGTAAAAAAAAACAAATAAGAGAGCTTAGAGTCCAGTGATTGCAAGTAACCATTCTATTGCTCTCTCACTCAGTTTCCACAGAAATCAATTGTCTTACAATCACGGGAAGCGACGCGACGAATATTCAGGTGAGACACCGATGGAAATCTTTTGTTGCAGGATAATGATTTTAGCTCACCACAACGATGATGAGTCTCCGCATGCTTGAGGAGAGGAGGGGGATGGGGTGGGTGGTGGTGGTGGTGGTGGTGGTGGTGGTGGTGGGGGGAGGGGGGGGGGGAGGGGAGCAGTCTTTCATTAGTTCACCATCCCATATTTATGCCCAGTCATGGAGTCATCTAGGAGGCCAGTCACCGCTTTCCAAACTTTGGTGCTCGTTGTTTACTGCGAAAAAGAACGGTTGGTTGATTGACAGCCAGTCAGGCGAGGGCATCTTTCAGTGCGAGAAATCTTTCCAGTGGAGAATAATTCATTATTATTGAAATCCTGTTTCAGTTGTGTGATAAAGGAGGACAACTGGGGAAAAACAATGTCCATCCGCTCTTTCTCTTCTTCTTCTTATTCTTCTCTTCCTTCTTCTTCTTCTTCTTTCCAGTGCACGGCGCGCACGAGCGCCAGTAGGTGGGGATGCTGCTCGAACACTGGAATTTATCCTTGCCAGAAATTTTGCTCAAGAATGCCATCCTTTTCTGCTTAACATATTTATTAATCTCTTCCGTTCACTTTTGCATTAGGCATTAGATTTCCTAGGTGGAATCAACACGCATTCAATACAGAGGAAATATAAGTCAAACGGATGTATATCATTGTATATTATCTCAATTTATAAATCTAATAATTTTCAGTAGTTATGAATTTTTATACAAAATCTCCTTAGCGAAGGCTTCCTCGACGGTGAGCTCCTTATTTTCCTCAACTTTATACTTTCCTCATTTTTCACCCCATCTTTCTTCTTCTTCTTCTTCTTCTCTCTCTCCTCCCCAGGAGCGTGGGGAGACAAGGTCTCAGTCAGACATCGTAAGTTTATTTAGACAGGAAGAAATGAGGTAATTGGCTTCATGCTTGGGAGCATATTTCAACACAAGTCTGAATCACGGTGCTGAATGTTTCCTTGAAGCGGGACAGAGGCCCAAACACGAAACTCGCGTACCTGCGTCGTCAGCTGTTCAACATCTTTGATGAGAAACGCCTGGATGTTTGGGACACATCATATCCAGTTATAAATAGACTAGTAATTAATTAGACTTCATGTCAAAGAATGCGAAATTCGTCTAAATTTAACTTATGACTTAAATCTATTAATAAGAAACTTCATATAAAGAATGTGGAATTCATCAGAATTTAATCTATGATTAAAATCTTTCATATGAAAATTACGGACATTTGCCCTCTAAAATTAATAGAAGAAAATTGTCATCCATTTTGAAACAGTAAGTTTTCTGTTGACCCAATTGCATTACAAAAATATAATTTCGATAATTTTCTCCACAAATTATAATTCACGACTTCTAATGGTATTTCCCTGTTTCCCTCCAAGTTTGTTTATTTGAATTTAAAATTTAAACAGTTCCAACGAAATACTGGACTTAATCGCAAAGTCAAAATTATATATAATGAGGACCTCTAATTAAATTTCTTTTTAAACGAACAAGTCAATGAAATAAATGATTATGGCACGATTCAGTTCGAACACACAAACAACGAAAGATTATAATTATAATATAAGAAAAGTAAAGAGAAAGAGGCATTGTCTCGAAATACAAAGATCTCCATTGCATTGAAAATAAGTCTCTGGAGAGGCCTTCAAGTAAAAGTTGGTGGAGTAGACCTATTTTACATAAAACAAGCCTTTAATTAAGCTTAATTGAGCGTGTGATTTCAAAGGAAACCTTACTATTTATGGCGTCATTAATCAGGAGAGCCTCCTGAATGCTTCTGTCCTTGCCAACGAAAACAGAAACCCCGGACAAAAATGAATTAATTTGGGCTCAAATGCACCGAAGGAGCGAGTACCTAATAAAGTTAATTCAATTATGCTTCGAACATCAAGCATTCATGGGATTATGGGCAAGAGTACAAAAAAAGCAATTCCAGTATCTCAAATATATTACCATGTGGATCTGCAATTCTGTGATTTGTATTGAAGTTTTATCTATTTGTAAAGTAACACTGGATTTCGGCGTCTTGGATGGCGTGTCGAGGCTCTCGTTCGGGGATCAATTCAAGCGAACTTGACAGGAGTTACTCTGTAATCCCTCGAATTGCCGACGGCAATGCTCGGCTATTTCAGGCTCTCGCCAAGGATCCGGTTAAATTCTGGTACCAAATGCTTCTGCTTTATTAAAAGATAGGCAAGGTCACACGCGCGCGCGCGCGCGCGCTCCGACGTACTTGCTCAGTATCCGTAAGCACATAGGGTATGTATCTGCGCCGCGTGAAAGATTTCTAAATACCGCAAAGTGACTGTTTTGTTTGCGATATTATTCCTGCTTGCTTTGGAGAAGTGAGACCTAGAATCCTACCCAAAATTCTATAGAAGAAAATCTTTCGATTTTTATGAGCCAAGTAAACAAGGAGACAAAGATAGTTTTGCATTATTCAAGAATTTTTCTGCAAGTATATATACACCATACATACGTATATTTGTAACACGCATTTAAATGCTAGTCTCCTTCCCCTAATTCCTCAGGAGAAAGGCCCAAAGTGCGACGAGCCTCCTTCGGGGCCTCCTTTGATCCACAACGAAGAAGAAATTCGGGGGCTATAATTAGCTCCTACGGAATTCGCCGAGTAGCCTGGCTGGCTATGATCGCGAACCCAAGGACTGGAGAGCAATCGATAAGGCTCGTTGTTGGATGCGTTGCAGCAAAGCGCTTACACTGATTGAGATTTAGCTACAGATCTCAAGATTTACTCTTTCTTTCTTTTTAAGGAGATACCTGCGGCCATACTGATCAGCTTTAACCTCGGGGAAATCTCTCTCTCTCTCTTGGGGGTGGGGCGGGGGGCGGGTGAGCTGGGGAGGGAATTCCACAGACGAATTTCACCACACAAATTTCTACAGCAGTTTTCGAAAGTCGTCATAGACATCGTTTTAGAAATCGTTTCCTTTCTTCAAAGTTTCAGCAGCACTGCTGACCAGCGTTTAAATGTCAGGAGTGGATCGAAGACTCTATAATTAGATACGAGTCCGTTTTAAACTTTCTTCTTTACAGTGTCTTCCTCTTCTCCTTCTTCTTCTTCGTGTACACTAGAAGGAATTTTTTTTGTTACTTTTTTTTCTATCTCTCTGATGAAGTTAACCGAAGGAGGGAGGAAAACTTCAGTTTAAAAATGTTAGTCGGTTGCCCCGAGAAGTTTGTTAACAGCAGAGATTTTTGTTCCTTTCTATGCTGTACGATTTTTAGGTCAGAAGTTTTTCGGAACTACTCGAGATAATGCGTTACTAATGAGCCTCTTTTAAGCAACAAGCCATGAAAGTCGTATTTCCTGTTTAACGTCAGATGAAGGTAACTTTCAGACATATGCCCGATTCTTCATTTATAGTTTACAACAGTGGTTCTCAACCTGGGGGGCGCTAGCAATTTCCAGGGGGGACGCGTGAGCCCTACGGAAAATTAAAAATTCTCTAATTTTATTCGTTATTCTCTTAACAAGAGTCGCTGGGAAGCAGTATCAAATATCTCACTAATTCATTCCCAAAAGAATAAAAAACACCCCTTTTCTTCCTCTTTTTTTTTTTATTTTCCTTTAAATATGGGAGGGGAATTTTACTCATAGATGCAAGGGGGGCGTGGAGAGAAGGACGGCAACACTTATAGGGGGCGTGGTAATAAAAAGGTTAAGAACCACTGGTTTACAACTATTCATATGGTTTACGACACTACATGAAGATCAATGATTCATTTAAACAAACACGACATGATTCCCTCATACAACTCTTAAAACCTACGAAATAAAAAAAAATTAGACCTATACAACTACATTCCATCTCCTCAGGGCAAGAACTGAATTCAGGTAGGCTTAACTAAGAATTCCCCAAAAGAAAACGAAAGAATGCTCCACTTAGCGGCGCATCATCCATATTAAATGAAGGCTCAGACCACGGCAGCGATGCGAAAGCCATTAGCGTTGTTAATGTAGGATGACGGCAAAGGACGGGAACGGAGCGTCATTGCAAGACAGGGGAGGTTCGAGTCAAGGTCCAGAGGCCTTGGGTTCGGGTAAAGGTCAACGGAGATTGGCTGCTCTCTGATGGCCTTGTTCTCCTGAAGGATCCAGAAACCTTTCAGGCTGTGAGGGATGACACTCGGTATCTCTCTCTCTCTCTCTCTCTCTCTCTCTCTCTCTCATCTCTCTCTCTCTCTCTCTCTATATATATAATATATATATACATAAACACACACACACACACACACAGATATATATATATATATATATATACCAGTCTGTATGTTCGTCTTGAAATAACTATGAAGAACTTATACTAAGTGTCCATACACGTGCACTTAGCGCATGCGTTCAGTGTTAGTACACTTGCATTTCCGACAGAGCCTCCGGTGCTCTGATACAGGACTTCTAAGAAACGTAAGGTGAGTACAGTTTGTGAATGGGTGACCGGCAGATAACGCTGCCGCAGAGTTGGCACATATGCTCGAATGGGACAAGAGCGTGGGATAGCAACCTCGTCCCTTTTGCAAACAGTCTAGAAACAACATACTTTCGCGGGAAGAAACTGATGACTGGAATAAAGGATTTGCTTTATTTTTAGTTTTCTGTAAAAGAAAACTATTGAGATGACAATTTGTCCGTCCGTCCGCAACTTTTTCCTGTCCGCCCTCAGATCTCAAAAACTACTGAGGCTAGAGGGCTGCAAATTGGTATGTTGATCATCCACCTTCCAATCATCAAACATACCAAATTGCAGCCCTCTAGCCTCAGTAGTTTTTATTTTATTTAAGGTTAAGGTTTAGCCATGATCGTGCGTCTGGCACCGCTATAGGTGCCAACAACACATGCCACCACCGGGCCGTGGCTGAAACTATCATGGGCCGCTGCTGAGAGTTTCATGGGCCGTGGCTTAGAGTTTCACACAGCATTACACGCTGTACAGAAAACTCGATGGCGATAATTACGTCTTACAGTGACAAAGATCTCGTATTCAGGCAGACTTGGTTAGACTAACCCCGCAGGAGAGCTTTGAACTACCATTTAAAAAGTCGTTTTCCATAGTAGCATTTACAGATATGCATATGAAAAAAATAACAGTTAAGCTGGTATCAGTTCATAAAAAAATAATATCCCGTTACACGGAACCTTTCTCGTGAATTAATCCTCACTGGGACGCCGTTCGGCGCATAACACAATCCCTCTCTCTGAACGGCCGACAATTTAGCTCTAATTCCATCCGTTCTAATAAAGAAAAAGAGTATTCAGTCTTGCCTCGTGCTCTTATTAGTAACAAAAGAACCCTGCGGGAGGATTTCGAGTCTAACTAACCATCCTGTAACTCGTGGGATTTTCTCCGGCGCTACACGTTCTGTCAAGCTTCGCTGATGACATATATTATCACCCAACCCGCGTTGTGTGAAATGATGATGCCTCTTTGTTCATGCAAAATGGTTCTCCTCCATTAACCTGTTTCGTAAGACACAAGACCTTCTTCCACTGACTTCCCTCGGTTAAGGCCTGTCTCTTGCTAATTCGTAGTTAAGCGGTCTTCGTTCTTCATTGCATATGTTGATAGTCTTTTTTTTTTTTTATCAAATCTTGGCGTATACAAAGAGACTCGTTAAGTTGTTTTTATTTCTTTCATTTCCATTTATAAAAACAAACCCAGATGGAGTTCTACTTGATGTTTTCCAATCTCATTTGCACCTACTGAATTATCGTTTTTATTTTATTTTATTTTATTTTTTTTTTGCAATAGGCATTTTTGGATCTATGATTAACGAAGCTATAATGGGCTTCATTACTTTAAGCCGAAATAAGTACCCGCTTGTAGCAAAGGCAAGGTATCAAGATATGAGGATGAGATTTGTAGAGAAATGGGCCTAAAGTACGTTTTCTTTTTTTCTTGGTAAGATACCTTGGCGACCACACCGTTTTCCTTCGCCGAGAAATATGGTCCTACTCAATATTGCAAGGCGTTGAATTATTTAGGTATCGGTTGTGTCTTCCTTCGCTGGTGTTTTTCCCTTGGGTCTTTATTAAGAAAGTATTCTTAAGAGTTACTGTATCTACAGTACAGATATTCGTGCTAATGGCACATTTATTTAATTATTTTTACCGCCTTTATCATTACTTCATCCGCAACTTTTTTACTCTTGTATTACTTCGTTATGTTCCTTTTTTCATAGCTCACTCCGGGGTCTTAATGTTAAATATATATATATATATATATATATATATATATATATATATATATATATATATATAATATATATATATATATATAGTCTACTCGTCAATTTTTACCAGATGTGTATGTAACCGTAATAGCTACAGTGCCCTCGTAACTTCTCGCGTTCTTCACGCTATTTAGATACGCTTGTCACTACAA
>JANJGK010000035.1:2371751-2374251 GCA_039081455.1 Macrobrachium rosenbergii
AGAGAGAGAGAGAGAGAGAGAGAGAGAGAGAGAGAGAGAGAGAGAGAGAGAGAGAGAGAGAGAGAGGTACATAGCAGAACAAGATATCCTTTCTTTAAAAAGGAGAGAGAGAGAGAGAGAGAGAGAGAGAGAGAGAGAGAGAGAGAGAGAGAGAGAGAGAGAGAGAGAGGCACATAGCAGAACAAGATGTCCTTTCTTTAAAAAGGACAGAGAGAGAGAGAGAGAAAGAGAGGTACATAGCAGAACAAGATATTTTTGAGAGAGAGAGAGAGAGAGAGAGAGAGAGAGAGAGAGAGAGAGAGAGAGAGAGAGAGAGAGAGAGAGAGAGGTACATAGCAGAAGAAGATACCCTTTTTTTAAAAGAGAGAGAGAGAGAGAGAGAGAGAGAGAGAGAGAGAGAGAGAGAGTACATAGCAGAACAAGATAGTTTTTTTTTAAGAGAGAGAGAGAGAGAGGCATAGCAATACAAGGCATTCTTTGTTTAAAAAAAAAAAAGACACACTGAAAGAACAATTTGTACGCAAACCATAATTACGAAGAGACACTTACTTGTCATCGAACAGGTAAAAGAATTATCGCAATTGCTGTCGTTAATATGTTGTCTTCATGAACGTCTAAAACAATCAGTTTGAAAAACAAAAAACAACAGAGCACAAATAAGTAAAAAAGAAATGAACAAACTGATAAAAGTAAACGGGAAAACCGAATATAAAGAAATAGAACTCTAGATAAAGAAGGTCGGACCTCAAGCGAAATTTTCCAGCAGAAAGATTTTCCAGTGTTTCTGGAGCATCCTCATCTACTGACGCTCGTGAACGCCGTCCACTGGAAGGAAGAAGAAGAAGAAGAAGAAGAAGAAGAAGAAGAAGAGAAGAAGAAGAAGAAGAAGGGGAATAATAATAATAATAATAATAATAATAATAATAAGAAGAAGAAGAAGAAGAAGAAGAAGAAGAAGAAGAAGAAAAAGAAGAAGAAGAGGATGAAGATGATGATGAAGAACAAGAAGAAGCAAAAGAATAAGAATAATAATAATAATAATAATAATAATAATAATAATAATAATAAGAAGAAGAAGAAGAAGAAGAAGACGAAGAAGGGGAATAATAATAATAATAATAATAATAATAATAATAATAAGAAGAAGAAGAAGAAGAAGAAGAAGGAGAAGAAGAAGGAGAAGAAGAAGAAGAAGAAGAGGAGGAGGAGGAGGAGGAGGAGGAGGAGGAGGAGGAGGAGGAGTAGAAGTGGAGGGACATAGGTTTCTTTTCAGCCCTCCTTCCCAATCACACAATAGAAAAAGGATTCCGATAACAATCCTCCACTGGAGAAATTTCTCGAAATGAACGGTACCGTTTCCCGTTCGGTTGTCAGTCAAACGAAGCGTTCTTTGCGCTGCAAACAACGAGTACCTGACTATTCTAAATGTCACCATGACTGGATGTGGATATGAGATGGCGAGACGATGGAAGGCCTCCCCTTCTCCCCACCCCTCCCTCTCCCCTCCTCTCCCCAAGCATCGGAAGACTCATCGTTTTGACGAGCTAAATTCATTATCCTCGACGAAGACGGTTCTATCAACGGTTTAGCTAAATAGCTAAAATCACGTTGTCGGCTTGAATGACGACATGACCGTTTATTTCTTAATTGTGGTATTTCTTTGGTACACGACGAGATTACTGCTTTAACCGTCCAAATTCCAAAGCGTAATTATTAATCGTTCAAAATTTGAGATGAAATTGATGAAGCCTTTACGTATAATAATAATAAAAATAATTAGAGACGAAATATTAATTTCTCTCACAGCGTTATGTCAGCAAGTTTCATTACGTAATCTCCGACCGATCTTTAACGTGGGAATATTTTTCGAAAGTTGAAGCTGTCATTTGCAGGTTTGTCGTGATGAGATGAAAGACTGTTTTAAACTGGTAGTCCGTATGGAGTTTCCTAAAAAAAATGAACATAATATATAAAAAAGTTTTAAGACCAAACTGAAATGGCTTAGCATCAAATATTTTCAGGTAAAATAAATGTGTAAACGTTAAAACTTAAACCTGGAGATAACACGAGGGAAAAAAAAAAACTCACTGAAATAGGAAAATAAAGTGAGGAAGAAAGGAAATTGATAATCGAGAAAGATGCACCCACTTACACTGACGATGAAAAAAAAAAAAGAAAATAATCTCGCTAGTTGAGAAAATGTCGGCTCACTGAAAAAAAAAGTTCCGATAAAGGTCGCAAAAAAAAAAAAAAAAAAAAAAAATTATACATCTCAATGAAAAGCTGTATTATTTTAAAATCCATTACTGTTCAAGCTACCGCACTGCCCTTCCATGAATACAGATTGCGTAGTTGCAACTAAACAGATAAGGTTCACAAATGGATAAAACGTGAATAAATATGACTGAATTAACTGAAAAAATCAGATGTACTACGCTGTACAAGAAGAGCACATAGATATAAATAGTAGCTGCCAGCAAACATATATATATATATATAT
>JANJGK010000035.1:2376751-2390355 GCA_039081455.1 Macrobrachium rosenbergii
GGCATCGTTTATGTAAAATATGCCCTTTGTATTAAATGATTTAACGCATCATAATGAAATATCACGTTCTGAGAAATCCCAGCTACTTAATAATATACAAGAACTTTCCACACACGCGCACACGCACACACACACACACACACGTACACACCGAGCACAGATATTAATGCAAGCGATGATCAATAACAAATATTTGGGTTACAAATTGTCTAAAGGATGATGCTAGTTGAGGAAACATTCGAATAAGTCTAGAACCATTCCGAAGGAAATATCCTGTATACCTCAAGGCTCATTCTCCAATGATCAATATAAATGCTCAATAATGAAATCATTCAATAAATGAAGTCTTTCGACAATGGAGTCATTATCGAGGTCCGAGGGACGTAAGAATAAACCCACCGGGAGTTCCTCGGAGTCATCATCACCAAGCAGAATGGAATGCGTAATAGTCACATTAATGGAAACTCATTACACAGCATCCTGCCATTAAAGAAGATAGCCATCCGGCTCTTGACTGGAGAAGAAATTATGGCTGGAGAATCTGTACGTTTGCGGTGCTGAGGAAACTAGCTTAGGAAACTAACTCCTTAGAACAGGGCTCAGAGTCACGTAGTGGGTTAGTGCCGTCAGTGCATTTCACGCGGTGCACTGTAGGCATGACTAAAGGGTGTTCGCAGCTTTCTTCCGCTCCTGCTTGTATTACTTTTTTAGCTTTTTACTTTACCTCCATTCCCGCTTCCTTTCTTCAATCCTCCCGTCCAACCCCTCTAACTGTCACTTCATAGTGCAACTGTGGAAGTTTCTCCCGGTTCCACATTGTCATACTTCTAGCTCGAGTAGCTAACATCCCCAGTTATATTTCTGCGAGTAAACCGGACTCTTCTTATCTTTGGTACGCAAAGCCCGGAAGAAACCTTGTACTCTATTTCAGTATTGCAATGTTTAACGCATTTAGCTCTTTGACTGTGTACAAAAATGACCTTGCGGTCTAAAGCACTCACATCGACTTATAAAATCAATATAACTTTGCTGGCGTCTGCTAATTCCGTCAATGATCCTTGAAATAAATGAAATCTGTAACCTTGTGAGTAGCTGTAAGAAGATCAAGTAGAAAATATGTATTATTTGATCCTGAATAAATATTAACTGTTGTCTATGAGTAAGGAAAAGCAAAGTCATGTATTTATATATATTTACACATATACATATATACTTGTATATATGTATATAGACACATATACAAATACATATATATAGATATAGCTATATAAACATATATATGTATAATGTACTGTATATATATTTATATATATAAATGATACATGTCCTAATTTTTAAAGACTTCATGTATCTTCAGAAATCCGAATATGAACAACTATCTTATGTACAAAGCTTAGTCAAAAGTGGTCGCATCATCCGCCGTACACAAAATAGTGCCCTTAAAAGATTCTATGGCTTTTTTGATTGAATTTATCTACATATTTCTTCCCTCACTCAGTCTATTATCATTAAACCAGTTTAATGCCTTTCTCTCAACATTTCATTTCACAAGAAAAATGCCTTCTCCCTCATTTCAAATCATTCATGAGCGAAAATGTCATTTTTTTTGCCGAGTTTTTTTGGGCGAGATTCACACGTAATTAGTCCCGCTACAATCTCATTACTTATCAGATGAAATATGTCATTAACTCGAGGAAGCTTTATTAAGAGTGAAGAGAAGTTTATGGCAGAATTTCCTCGAATCTTAATATCCTCTTGAAAAATACTTCAGAGAGGCGGTGATGCAACACACAAACATTATTGTTTTCTGTTGAAATCTTTGTTCGTATATTCTCAAAATCTTGGACTGACTTTGGAGAGGGAAGGGGAAAGCTATTACGTCTAAGTGGATCCTTGGTCTTCATCTTCTTGAGCTATTTTCATAATACCTAGGGAAAAAGGAGGAGGAGGAGGAGGAGGAGGAGGAGGAGGAGGAGGAGGAGGAGGAGGAGGAGGAGGAGGAGGAGGAGGAGGAGCTAAAAGCTAAGTATACCTTAGTTTAACCAGACCACTGAGCTGATTAACAGCTCTCCTACGGCTGGCCTGAAGGATTAGACTTATTTTACGTGGCTAAGAACCAACTGGTTACCTAGCAACGGGACCTACAGCTTATTGTGGAATCCGAACCAGGAGGAGGAGGAGGAGGAGGAGGAGGAGGAGGAGGAGGAGGAGGAGGAAAGATTACTACGAGCATGAGAAGAAAAATAAACACCTGAACTGAAAAAGATAGTTTTTTTTTATTAAAATTATCATAATCAGAATGTAAATAGATAATTGATTTAAGAAATACAAAGAAAAGTGCCTCTTTTTGTTTTAAAAAACCCCGATGAGGAGATAAACTGATTAGGTGAGAAAGGGGTAACAAACAAAGAATGACTTTTAATTCATGAAAGCAAAAAGAAGCAGAAAAATCACAAAAAACATACGCTTCTGTAAAAGGCATATCTGAAATCAGACCAAAATCGTATTAACGAAGTTCATCACGTATCTCTGTACCGCATAATAAGACGCCCTTAGACGATTCAATGTAAACGACTAAACACACAAACATACAAGTTAAATAATAAACAAAAAGCAGAAGAAACTTCGTGAATCCTTTTCCGGTCGGAGGAATGCTTACTATTTCTGAAGCATTCTTACCTACTCCCGTCAGTAAACACCAACCAGCTAAAGAGGAGACGTCGTGTTATTGTTACACCTTATGCCAGCGCATGTACTTGTTCTTCTGAGCAGAGAGTGATAATGGGAAAAGTCAAGGGAACGTGAACATCTTCGTATTTTTTCGCGGCTCTACAACCGAAACTACACGCAATGAACGGTTCCGTCTCCTGATTGGCTGTCAGTCAGCCAATCGTTTCGTTTCGCTGTGACGTCACTAATAGATTACCGCCAAACCTGCTAAGGTGTTGCCACTGCGGGCTTTAAATATACGACTCGAGGGGGAAACGACAGACCTCCCTCTTTAAACACTTTAAAAGCACTTCGCTTCTCTCATTTAAAGGAATGAAAAGAGACAATGAAAGGAAGCACAGTCCACCCTCACTCGAACGTGAAGAAGAACATCTCCATTGAGAGAAACTCTCAAGGTCCTTGGATGGAATATTAATAACCTCAGATCGCTACCGAGAATAAACATTCCATAAAGATATTAAACGTGAGAAGGATCTATTATAATAATTGCATTGTTCCACCCACTTTTATGTCTGTCTGTAATTATAAACCTTTTGCTCTTATTACCGAAACGATAGTAAACTTTCTGTTGGTAGGCAAATCATTTTTCTTGCTCACATACATTCACGCACATTTTAATATATATATATATATATATATATATATATATATATATATATATATATATATATATATATATATATATATATATATATATATATACATACATATATATATGTATATATATGTATATATAATTATATACATATGTATATATATAATTATATATATGTATATATATAAATATATCCTCTGTTACCTTGAATACAAAACAAAGACACTCTCTTCGTAAGCGCTATAACGCCCAAATTTCAACATCATAAACTGCTAGAAGAGTATCCAGAGTATCCGGTATGTTAATTTCAAAGGCGTGTTATCATTTATTAAAAAAAAGTTGAGGGTGTGGGCGGTGGTGGTGTCAGGGGCTCCCATATAGTTAATGAGAAAAGTTGTGATAAAAGTGTGTTGTTTTCATATTCACTCATTAATAGTGATACGACAACTTCCATCTCAGATAAATTAAAATATACGTTATGAAATATGTCTATCTATTTATCTATCTATCTATATATATATATATATATATATAATTAGATATATAGGCAGAATATATATATATATATATATATATATATATATATATATATATATATATATATATATATATATATATATATATATATATATATAAATGTTTATACATGCTCACACACATATATATATATATATATATGTATACGAGTATATATATATATATATGTATGTGTGTGTATTTTACTGATGCGTACATGAATTGGTCACACATCCATAGAAACAAAAAAATCATGCAAAATAATTCTAGCACTTCCATAAAATAGACTGAAGGGTCACAGTCTTTTGAATATATTATCAGTTTTTATGTGCTAATAAAGGATAAGGGGCCCAGTCACTCATTTAATAAAAAAAGAGATTAAAATCACTTGCGAAATAAAAACAGTTAAATAAGCAGAAATATGTTACGGAAAGAATATAATTTTTAGTGCTATTCCTTTTGACGAACATTTATGAAAGGTATCTCAAAACATCCAACACATATCGCTAGAGAGAGAGAGAGAGAGAGAGAGAGAGAGAGAGAGAGAGAGAGAGAGAGAGAGAGAGAATGCTGGATTTTGTATATAACCTTAGTAAAATATTTAGCTAATATTTAATCTGTGAGCTTTTCCCTTACTATTTAAATGAACAATGGTCACTGAAGTGAGAAGCCAGTGAATGCATCTAAAACACTTCAACAATATAAGTGGAAAGACTAAACAATCAAATAAAAAAAGTATAAAGGTAAAATTTCATTAAACAAACTTCAAACTTTAAAGTTTGTAAGGTCAAAAAAAAAAAAAAAAAAACAAACGATAAAAACCAAGCACTTTAAACGAAAGGCTCTCCTCAAAGCAAAACAAAACTGAGAAAAACCTTTCAAGGCTGCAAACAGACAAGAGACATTCTTTATTAGCTCGCAGATAAAAAAAATAAAAGTCCGCGTATTTAAAAATTCCCTCAGATGGCGCGGGAAGTTTTGAGTTAATCAACGCTTGCATCATCCCGCGCGCGGGAATGGGCGAGTCCTAACCCCACCCCCTCCCCCAACAAACTCCACGTTCTTCTTCTTTTGATGTCGAGTAGGAGATAGTAGCCCCAGAAAAAAGTTTGTCCGATTTTATTCATAAGACTCAGAATCATTGATGAGGTTCCATTTATAATTTGAGGATTGAGGAGTGTCCTCCCCACCCCTCACCTCCCCCCAACCCCAAACCCAACCCCCCAACACCAACATAGAACGAATAATGTTGAAAGGAAGACACGATAGCGGGAGATACCAGTTGGCGCGCAAACTCGGTCCGCCTCCTGTCATTAGCAACGAGATGCTTAATTAGATGCAATGCCTATGAAAGGACGGACACGGACGTGTCCAATCCCGGTCGAAATGGCAGACTTTTTTTTTTTTTTATTTTTATTTTGCGTGTGTGCGTGTGAAAAAAGCCACTGGTGAAGACTGGAAGGGTAGAATTGGGATGACGGGGGATGGGGGACGGGGGTTTGGGGTGCTTGGAAGTGGGGAGGGGGATGTCAGCTGCAAAAGTCAGAATTTGTCGTGGAAAATGAGGATGTCTTTGCGTTTATTTACTAACCAAATGCGCCGTGTTATTTGGTAAATTAATTATCCTGGAAATCTGCGGATTCTGTTAAGAAACAGTGAGCTGATGGTGTCATCTGAGCATGATGTATATACATGTGTATACATATGCATGTATGTATACAATATAATATATATATATATATATATATATATACACACACACACACACACACACACACACACACACATATATATATATATATATATATTATATATATATATATATATATATATATATATATATATATATATATATATATATATATATATATATATATATATATATATATATATACATATATATAGAAGAATCGCAGGGGAAACAAACCCGACAAACACCTTGGCTGACGAGATAAAGTCACGTCTCTCCCAGCAACAAGTTTATCATGCCAAGTTTCACATCATATGATGCATCTTCAAGGCTGGAAAATTACATATAGACTATAAATACATAAAACGACATTCATATAAAAAAAATTTTTTTAAATTTTCAAGATCTACAAATACAAAAGATAAAAATATATAAAAACGGAACTTCAAAGAAACACCGACCAAGGCAAGAGTTTAGAAAGTTCACGGAACATTGGGTATAAATCCGGGAGGGTTTCCCCTTTAGTATTCCAAGACATCTTCAAGAGGGCCTTTCATCTGTTATGAACAGTTCTCCAGGAAAAAGTAAAACGCCTGGCGATTCCCAAAGAAGCAATTCCACGAAAAAAAAAAAAAAAAAAAAAAAAAAAAAAAAAAAAAAAATATATATATATATATATATATATATATATATATATATATATATATATATATATATATATATATATATATATAAATGTAGGTATCTATACAATTATATCAATATTCACTCACTCCTACACATACTGGATATAAGCTATGTCAAGTAACAGTTATATATTGAGAGAGAGTAATCAAGATCTAGTATTTGCAATATTTCCCACCCACCCCCTTTCTCTCTCTCTCTCTTTTTTTTTTTTTGAGGCTTTTCAGACTATCTGAAGTCATTCTCCACAAACATCAAAGAACACGTTGCTGGGATGTAAACGTTTTTCATATTATTTTGAAAAGCACTGAACGTCGTTACAGAAATATTGCAATATTTGACTCTCCTCGTCAAATTGTTAGTTACAGTTCTTCATGACTTTCCCGATTCCTTGAAACTCATATAACTGTTTTTGGCTCCTGCAATCATAAACGTATATATAAATCATAATCTGACTGCTCTACGCTGTCGCAGTTTAATGAACAAGAATTCATCCGCATAAATATTTGAGTCTAACGTTTACATCAAACAGTGAGATTTATTTTGCCCGCCAGTCAACGCCAGTGTGGATTTATTCCCGAATACACGAACAGATCATTTTGCATACATCAGTCCAAATCCTAACGTTCAATATTAGCAGAGCAAATCATTTTCCAGTTGCAAGCTAAGCGAGCAAAGATGAAACAAATAAGAATATCCTAAAAAAAAAAATTATATATATATATATATATATATATATATATATATATATATATATATATATATATATATATATATATATGTTCTGAAAATCCTGAATGAAAAATATTTAAGCTTGTGTGAAGGCGCGCTGCTAGTGGTTACGGGCCACACTGAGGCTCACGAACTTCGGAGCGAGTAAGTATATAAATGAAAGGGCTGGTGAAAGGGTTTGCTGCTAAGGGGTTACGGGTCACATTAAGGCTCACGAACCACGGAGCGACAAAGTACATAAATAAAAAACCACAAAGAAATATGAATTAAAATAATACAAATGATCAAAACAGCCGAATGGTTTAGGGGGGATCTGGATGTTGTTGACAAACCAGAGTTTGACAGAGGCCAAGAATGAGAGTTTGACAAAGGCCCAAGAATGAGAGTTTGACAAAGGCCAGAGGAGACAAAGGCATTACAGCCCAATCTGCTTAAAAGGTGACAGAGGTCCGGCTGTCTGTTTTTTTTTTTCTTTCTTTTTCGTGTGATGAGGAGGAGAAGGAAGCCGAACGAATGGCGTCTCTAAGACAAAGGAGAACTTCTACATGAAAGGGAGCTCAACGTGTCCTGGGAAATATTATAAAGAGCCGCTTTTATCATTTTTGTCTTATTTTTTGAATTTTTGAATCCTTTGTTAGCGTGGTCATCAGTATAATAATAATAATAATAATAATAATAATAATATAATAATAATAATAATAATAATAATAATAATAATAATAATAATAATAATAATATATCGGAAGAACACCCTCTCTCAAACAAACTTCCCTGAACAGTATGACCCAGAGATTGAGAAACTACATTACAAACTCAGCGGCATCCAGACAGCCATACTGTTCAATGAAATAATAATAATAATAATAATAATAATAATAATAATAATAATAATAATAATATCATTATTATTATTAAGAGGGGAAAAAAGACCCATTTGCGAAACTTGTTTCTATCTGTTATATATATATATATATATATATATATATATATATATATATATATATATATATATATATATATATATATATATAACACATAGAAATATATATATAATGTATATATATATTTTTTTATACATAAACTTTTTACACAGTTTGAAAGTGTGTATGTTATATATACACACATTTAAATAGTCTGTGTGTACATAAATAAAAACACGTATTTCAGTAATGAGTCCCTTTTCTCCTGGTATCAACTGGAGCATTATTTTTATTATTATTATTATTATTATTATTATTATTATTATTATTATTATGATGATGATGATGATGATGACGATGACACCTACAGAATGGCGAAAACGTTTGAAAGCGTGTATGAGAAATTTAAAATTAAATATCTTGAAAACAAGATTGAGGGTGGACGGCAAAGAGTCATTCATGCTAGTATTTAACGATGGAAGAAGGGAAGTGACCGACTCATCTAGGCATCTAAAAGAAAAAGTCACGAATAATATATGAATTGAAGAGGTAAATCACAGAGTGGACGACATAAGGCAGGCGCTGGGGGCCTGTTCCAAAGGTCTGGGAGAGGAATAATGGCGCCCATGGACGAACAATTGTGGACTGTGCAAAAGGACTTTTGGACAATCTTTCGTTAATGAACACTAAACAGGAGAGAAAAAGTAAACGATGGAAATTCTTTAAAAAGGTTTGTCTCGATGGTATCTGTGGAATAATGATGATGTGATATCTGTGGAATATTGACATTGTGGTATCTGGAATAATGACATTGTGGTATCTAAAGAATAATGACGTTGTGTCAACTGTGGAATAATGACGTTGTGGTATCGTGGAATAATGACGTATCTGTGGAATAATGACATTGTGGTATCTAAAGAATAATGACGTTATGGTATCTATGGCACAATGACCTTGTGGTATCTATGGCATAATGACCTTGTGGTATCTGTGGCATAATGAAGTTGTGGTATCTGTGGCATAATGAAGTTGTGGTATCTGTGGCATAATGAAGTTGTGGTATCTGTGGCATAATGACTGTGGTATCTGGAATTATCATGTTGTGGTAACTGTGGAATAACGACTTGCGTTATCTGTGGAATTATGAAGACCAGGGCACAGCGGATCCAGAAAAATTTCATGGTTGGGGCACCAATTTTCATATAATACATACATACATGCATACGTACACACACACGCACACATATATACAGTATATATGTATATTATTTCTATAAGAGGATTTTTATTTTTTTCCCATTTTTATATTTCTCATTTATGTTATTATCTAAACATTCAAGATTGTTCTTTTGTCATTATTTTTCAACTGGGGAGGGTCATGTGCCCAGGTGGCCCCACCTCCCTGGATCCGCTATCGGACCAGGGTTCTTTGGTTTGTTTAGAAGAGGAGGGGAGGGTTGTATTTCGGAAGTGACAGAACAGAAGAGGCTTTCATGGACTTTCACAGAAGACGGACATGAAAGTCCCAGTATATTCAAGTTAGGCAGTGGAGGGAAGTTTACCGCACAGGGTTTCGTCCTTCATTAAGGAGTTAGAAGATGAATGACAGTAATCAATATATTGTTTTTACTTTAAAGCCGCCCCTTCTCAGGCAACAGCCTATATGGCGAAAAAAACAGTTTTATCACAATTTTCGTCTCCATTTGCCTGCCATTTTTCTCAAATTCTTCCTCTTCTTCTTCTTATTATTATTCATACAAATCTCATTGCATGTGTCACTAGAATGGCGAAGAAATCTATACTGGTGTAGGCGTAATATTAAAAATATATATACAAAACGTTTTGTACATATATTTTTTATATATATTTACATCTCCACCATGAGGATTTCTTCACCATTATTATTATAATAATAGTTATTATTATTATTACTATTATCATTATTAGTGGTGTGTGTTCGCTTTACTTACCACTTCCAAGTTTTAGTTTTCCTTTTGTTACTTCATTTGAGTCCAATGCATTTTTCTTCTCTGTCTCTCTCCCGTACCCTAGAATGACATCCACCGTCACTCTCCGTTTGAATATGGTTGTCCGTCTACTGACAGGCTCCTCTGTCCACAAGGGTAATATTTGCCTACTTCCTGTCATCTCACAAGGGAATCAGTTCTCCGACAAGGTGTGTTTTAAAGGCGTTGTTATCTCTCTCTATCTCTTTCTCTCCCTCCCTTTCTATCTCTCTCTCTCTCTCCTCTCCCTTTTTTCTCTCTCTTTCTCTCTCCCCTTTCTCTGTCTTCTTTTCTCTCTTACTTTTTTTTCTCTCTCTCTCTCTTCTTCTCCCTCTCTCTCTCTCCAGCTTGCATTCCCCCTTCTCTCTCTCTCTCCTTCTCCCTCTCTCTCTCTTTCTCGCCTTCTTGCATTCCCCCTTCTCTCTCTCTCTCTCTCCTTCTTCCATTCCCTCTTCTCTCTCTCTCTCTCCTTCTTGCATTCACCCTTCTCTCTCTTTCTCTCCTTCTTGCATTTCCCCTTCTCTCTCTCTCTCTCCTTATTGTTCTCCCCATTTCTTCTCTCTCTCTCCTTATTGCTCTCCCCCTTTTTCTCTCTCCCTGTCTGTCTGTCGGTCTCTCTCTCTCTCTCAGACTCATTTCACTCAAGTCTGTTCCAAAGGAGAATGTTCAACATTTCAAGCCACAAAGGAATGAATATGAACTCTTTGTGAAGCTGCATATTTTTCACTTACCAGCACTTTCCGAAGAAATTGGTTTGTCCTTTTCCAGGAGTCAGATTTCCAGAAATCTTTTAGCGAGTACTCGCTTGGAGGCCACGCCGCCTCTAGACTTTTCTCTGTTGCTTCGTTTATTTGAACATTTCTTTATATATATATGTATATATATATTTATATATACACCCATATATAAGTAACTATATATATATATATATATATATATATATATATATATATATATATATATATATATATATATATATATGATCAAATTATACTTTCACATAAGATCCTCACTCGTTAATGATTCTCATATTCTCATTCTTTCAATTATATTTTAATTCCCAATAACAATTCTTTCTTTAATTTTTCCAATGGACATTTGAATAGAGTGATATATGAATACATACATTTTCAAACTGCGGCAATTCGTATTTCGTAATGGGTACGTAAGTACGTGTGATTACGGACCGCCATCACGGCGAGGCTAATTGAATAATCTAGAATTAATAAGATACAAAAACACCGCTAAAATTAATTTTCCGTTCAATTTACTCCTTCGGCAACGAACCGAGTCGACAGGTCTTACTGACTTGGGAGTTTAATTCTGCATATTCATTTTCATTTCAACCAATTTTTTTTTTACCAGTTTACACAAACTGATATCTGGAATACGAATGACTATTTGTTTTCTCTTTAGCCTGGGGCGAAGGGTTTTGCCAACATAAAGCAGAACTCTCGGTAGAGAGAGCTGTTTGTATACTCCGCGTCGATTCTTGTGCGTTTACGTAAAGCACGCGAGCTGAGAAGAAGAAGAAGAAGAAGAAGAAGAAGAAGAAGAAGGAGGAGGAGATGATGAAGAAGAAGAAGAAGAAGAAGAAGAAGAAGAAGAAGAAGAAGAAGAAGGAGGAGGAGGAGGAGATGAAGAAGAAGAAGAAGAAGAAGAAGAAGAAGAAGAAGAAGAAGAAGAAGAAGAAGAAGGAGGAGGAGGAGAGAAGAAAAAAAGGAGAAGAAGAAGAAGAAGAAGAAGAAGGAGAAGGAGGAGGTGAAGAAGAAGAAGAAGAAGAAGAAGAAGAAAAAGAAGAAGAAGAAGGAGGAGGAGGAGGAGGGGAGAAGAAAAAGGAGACGAAGAAGAAGAAGAAGAAGAAGAAGGAGGAGGAGGAGGGTGAAGAAGAAGAAGAAGATAAACGGAAAGAAGAAGAAGAAGAAGAAGATAATCGTAATGCCTTTTATCCCACCATCGCCTTCGAATAGGCCTATGATTGCCCTCACAATGCCTGTAGACCCTCAGAATATTTCTGAAGAGGCGCCATTGTAACAAAAAAGCAGAGGAGGTGCCTTTTAATCTACTTTTGGGAGATATAATATTATGTATACATAGAAAAAAAAAAACATTTCTTTTGCTTCAGAAACCAAAATTATATTTGATCACTTTATAAAAAGATAAAATGATAAACGGACGGAGATACAACGATATAACATAATAGCAACGTCAAAACGTTAAAGATTTATACTTTTTGAAAGCGCTGTCCTAAATATTTAAAGGGATTTCTTGTTCACAGACACACAAAAGCACACAGGCGCAGGCAAACATATCTAACTCGTGGAAGAGCTGTCAATTTAATGCAAAAAAGAACCATCAGCCATTCCTTCGAGGATATATAAAATCATCTCACTCACGAAAGAGCCTCTGTGGGAGTTGCCGTCGAGGTCCTAGCCAAACAAACGAACTGCGAAGAAATTCACCCGCTAACAATTCAAACAAGATAAGGCAAAAGACTCCCATCTGATTACGTTCGAGGTGGCCAGAAGTTTCATTTGAAGCAATCTCATCTTTCCAGCATCCGATTCCTGAAGTTATGGGACTGAGAATTCCTGCAAAGCAGTTCAACTCCATTTCAGATAAACCCGAACTTGTCTCTGAGCAATGGAACGCAAACTTCAGTTTTGGATAATTCGTATGTTCTACGGGATACTCTGTCTCTAAACTGATTAAGGCGTGAAGGTCATACGAAAGCAGTTCGAACCCCTTTAACGCAAACGCTTTCACGGTGTGATGGGATCAGTGGCATAACCTAAAGGCACTGGATTCTTCTGCATAAAACATTGTTTTTATTCTGTAATGTCTATTAATGAGCTCAGAACGAAAAGGGTAATACTTATTTATCTTAATTCTGACTTCAGTAAACAAGGATCTGGTTAAGCCTTCTAAACATTTCGACTGCCTTTTGTACTGACTGAGAGCATTTCAACATGATGCAGACATAATGAATTTTACCCTGTCAGCCCTCAAGCGGGACACACCAGAGTAAACAATTAGTTCTGGAGTAAATCTAATTTGATAACCATCAACAATTTGTTTTTGTTTTTCTTCTCAGCGACGTCTGCTGGACGAGGCATTTGGTTTCCTTTTGCCGGACCTAAACTCCTGACGGTGACGCCCGAAAATAATTCGATTTGGGCCACTTCCGGTCTTCGTTAAGACACGCGGTTTGGATCAGTACACTAACTTGGGTATTTCACTGCTTTGCGTCGAAGAAAAAAAAAAAAAAAGGGAAAAATAAAAGAAAATAACATCCATACACACACATGCGCGGAAATAACATACAGGTACGCACACGCACAAGTTAGGAACATTAATTGACTTGTTCCAGTCAGCTAATACAATCATTCCATTACCATGAAGCTTTTAGAATTCAATCTTTTGCGGTTAAAATTTTTAACTTTTTTTTTTCTGCTGGATTGCCAATTTCTGTGTAAAACCATTATATCAATTGTGATGAAATTTACCACTTTGTTTGAATGGAAATTTTCCGGATCTTTTAATATTCAAGTCTTGCCGTAGATAAAGATATATGCAGGACGATTAAGTGCGCTTAACCTATCTGTCTGCCTGTATGTCCCCAAAAATGATATCAGCAATTAAAAACAACTGCTGTTTCAACCGCAATTTCGTTGTAGAGAGTCTTCTCCATTCCTCTTATTATATCCTTCTCGTCTGCAGGCAGAGGGTAT
>JANJGK010000035.1:2392955-2462955 GCA_039081455.1 Macrobrachium rosenbergii
TTACACGACATGGATTAGATTAACGCTGCACGGCCTCTGCAACATTTCAATTTCCGTTCCTTCCCCCTTTCTTCGTCTGTTGACAGATCAGGGTCCCACCTGATGTCGATTCCGAGACATTTGCAGAATATTCTCAAGAGATGGGGCAGGTATCCCATCTAGGATGGATAGGTTGTAGTCCAAGACGTATATTCAGTTCCGTGGATACTACTATTACTCTTTTTCTCCTGCAGTTATTACTTCTTTTCCACACAGCAGTAGCTGTAATAGTTGTAGCAGTAGTAGTAGAAGCAGGAGAGAATGAAAAGCAGAGTGAACAGGAAGGAAACGTGAGATATAATGTCAGCAAAAGTAAGAGTTATGAGGGCAAATATATATATATATATATATATATATATATATATATATATATATATATATATATATATATATATATATATATACATACTGTATATATATGTAAATATATAAATATGTCTTTGTTCCCTAAAGTACATAGACAAAATATATACATTCAAATATATATATATATATATATATATATATATATATATATATATATATATATATATATACATAAACTGATGTATATACTCAATGCATTATGTACTTTAAGGGAACAAAGACAACTCTCCCATCTTTTTCTATGCATACATACTTAGTTTGACGTCTTAATTTGATTGGGCCTAACTGAATCCGGTCACTAAAAGCACAATGCTTTACCACAGTGTAACTGACAATTCAATGTTTGCAGCAAAACACCGTTGAAATCTGTACACGAAATTCACAAGTCACATTCACCAGATACATGGGAATACAACTGTCATACTCTGAAGATGAAGAGTCCGTTGTATGACAGTGGTGTAGCCTCCGCAGTGTGTGTGGTATAGTCTCCTTTAATTTCAATCTCTGGAGACATCTTTTCGAACGAATGTTTCAGTACTCTGTATCAGAAACGACCGAATTTTACTTTATTAGTTCGGATACATTCTTCTCTCCTCACTTATTTGTAACAGAAGACTTAAATTATTCAGAGGAAGATGAAAAGAATAAAAAAAAAAAAAAAATCAGAATTCAGGAAAGGCTGAGTTCATACTAAACAATGTGAAACGCGACCGAACACAACAAAAAAGACAATGAAAGGCCATTAAAAGTTAAAGGACAGAAGGTTATTTTATAATATTCTATTTTCATTCTGCGATAAATTCCTTTACAGAGGCGAATAAAGAAGACGGGAGGCACAAAAAAAGGTCCAGAGAACACAAAAGATCGTTATTTTAGGATATCCCGATATGACTGCAAGAAAAGATAGTTCTTTTAGGATATTCCGATGCGTATGCAACGAAAGATCGTTCTTTTAGGATATTCCAGTAAGTCTGCAACAAAAGACCGTTCTTTTATGATATTTCGAGATCATTCTTTTAGGATATTCCGAGAGGTCTACAACAAAAGATCGTTCTTTTAGGATGCTCGAATATGTATGCAACAAAAGAGCATAAAATAAATTCCTTCTTTACTATAAAATAGAATGCAAAATTTAATTCTTCGTGACGAAGAAAATTCATACCAAGAAAAGAAGGACTCTCTCTAAAACAATTTTCCATTTGTCAGCAATGCACAGATCGAGTTTTGACGTCAGTCGTTTTTTTTTTTTTTTTTTTTTTTGCTCGGAAAGGAATGAAAGGAGTATGGATGGGAGAGAATGGAGGAGAGTGAATAGGATGGGCGAGAATGAAAGGAACTATATTGGGATGGGTGGAGGGAAATGGAACGAAATTATAAATATTCACATTGGGCGAATGATGATCGTAAGTGTTATGGATTAATAAGAACAGTCATTATTTTACGTTAGGCATTCAAATATTCATTAAATCATAAATTTAACACGGATACCTAAACACACATACATACATGCATACATACATACATACATACATATCCATACACACACATATATATAGGCCTATATATATATATATATATATATATATATATATATATATATATATATATATATATATATATATTATACATATAAATCACCCCACAGTTCCCGGGGACAGCATGTCGACTGCAGGTTCGTTTTCACTGCTTCTGAATTTTTTTCGCGCATTCGGAGCGCAATGCAGCAATCGACCAGGTAATGACTCTCGTGGCATGTTTATTAGCAATCAGCAAATCCCTTGAAATTCGGTCCTCCCAGTTAGCGTAATTGGGATAAGTTTTTACGGCCCGCCGGTTGAAGTCTGCTCGGTCATAATTGGTAAGACAATATTGCTGCGGAAGAGAGAGCGGGAACGATTGGTAATAAAGATGATGTTTACAAGAGGAAGAAAATTCTCAACGGTTTTGCCCGGCCGGGTGTTTCGCAATTTTATGCGCCTAGGTTTTGAAATCTTGCTCAGCTAACCGTTGATAGGTGGGAGGCGAAGAGGCACAAGAAAATTAAGTAAATACATAGAATAAACTAATATACAACCAAATCAACAAATGAAGAAAACGAAATGAAAAGTTATCCCCGAAAGAAAATAATCTAAAATTCTCATCCGGAGAGCTTGTGTGACCTCGATCACACATACTTATGAATCGAATTCCAACACTAACGGCATCCCTAAGTGGCTGAATTGATTCCACTGGAATAACTGTACTGATTTATTCCGGACAATGAAATAGACCCGGTAATTAAGTCTGCACGAGAGATAACAGATTAATTTAATTTGAAACACGGTCTAGACCGTGGTCTTGGGGAGACAAGCTGGCATTGCATGCCTAGTTCTGTCCGATTGTTCCGTGGTCAAGTTCCATCCTCGTTTCAACTTCCAGGAGCAGAGGGACAAATAAGATGGATTTCGTTCAGAGACAGGAAACTCAACATATCAATTGACCATTTATTCGACAGGTCGGAGGCCAAAGGCGGCTACTTATGGAGATGCTGCGGAGCTAATGTATGGCTGAGACTACCCTTGGTGGGGAGGGTAAGTTGACAGTAAGAAGACCAGATCAAGAACACAGTGTTATATTATTTCAGTAGCTGAATCCTCAAACTAAACTCTCTCGTGGGATGGAATATTTCTATCTCTGATTGGAGAACCTCAAGATAAAACAATCTTTGGGTTTTGAGGCTTTATTAGGCCTAGACGTTCACTGCTTCAGTCCACAGGTCAGATACCTATACGTTCCATCGCGTTTCGACCTATAATACACGATACTGAATGGTTAACATACCTCTAATAAGGTCGTGGTTTTAAAAATTTCATGCAGTCTCTCTGCTTTGTCAGAGAAAGTTTTAAGTTACTCTTCGATATTGTTTGAAAATTTTAGCTATTCTTATACCTTCCACATGGAGCTATTGCACAACAGCCAGTTCTTAGGCCTAGACTGGCATTTGTGGAAAACAGTCTTTCAACTGACTGAGGAATCGTCTAGTTGGAACCTTTGAGGAATTTCTGAAAAAAAAAAAAAAAACCATCAAGCTATAACTCTGAAATGCGAAGACTCGGGTATGAGTTTTCAATTTATGATCATTAGGCTGGATAACTGTTGTGTTTGCCAAGATGTTTCCATTCGTTTAGATAACCATTTTGTCATTCTTCTTTCGAATGGTAAGAAAACATGACAAAGCATTAGCATGTATTAAAAATCTCACCTGCAACTGCAAAAAAGCAAAACCATTCGACTCCATCACGCCAAGTAAACACAAACATTTTGTACGCCGATTCCAAGAGACCTATTTCTCATCCCTTATCGCCACTGCAGGAACTTCGGAGCCTTCTATACTGCCCTCACTGACCGCCAGGAAAGCCGGCAGAGTGACGAAATCATTTTTCCTTGTTCCTTCATTATCATACAAATTATTCGGAAAACTTTTCTCTTTTCCCAGTGACTTTCTTGCTTTAACGTTCATGACCACATTTCCTTCGAGACTCTATGCTTACCGTTTTGGAGAAGAGGTGACAATTACAGCGTTTCATCAAACGTTTCCATTTAATATAACGAATTTATCTTATTAGTTGTTCGCACTGCCAATGAAGCTTTTGCCTAATCGATTTGAGAACCTGCAACTGTTTGCAGCTACTGGGTCGTCTCAGGTAGCTCACTCAGTTGCCTGAAGGCAATCATACAACCGATATTCACAGACCTTGGGCAAATCACATCCTCTGTACCATATCCTTGAAGTCACGTCACATTTAAGCGTTTTTTTTTCTCGTTTGTTACATTGTTTAGCTTTATTTATTTATTCCATGTTATTGTTTTAGTTTTTTCTTCTTGACTTTTTTATTTTTTTTCATGGATGGGCGCTGCAATTTGCTGAATCTTTGTTGGCATGTCTATAAGCCTACGAGTTGTCATAATAATAATAATAATAATAATAATAATAATAATAATAATAATAATAATAATAGTAATAATAATAATTTAACTAAAAATACAGTTCTGCAGTATTTAAACACCATGATTATTAAAATATCCTTATTTCCATACACCTTGTCATCCCATACAGAAAGACACCACCATTACGGAAATTTTCCCATTTGGCGTCAATAGTCTGTTTAACTGGAAATAATTTTAGCGAATCTCCTAGTTCTGGGAGAAAAGCAAAATCCCTCAAATTTCACGTGTATCACAAGGTCACGCTAATACGTTATGAGTTTATTAAATCCCTCTCCCTCCTCCAGCCCAACCACGACCCACCCACTACCAAATAACGGGCCGTGAGGATTACCATCCGCGAATTTCGACTTCGTTGTACGAGCCATTTATCATAGAGAATGGCTTCATGCGATCACTGGGATAAAAGAATGGCCACTAGGCTGCCTCGTAGTCGTCTATGATACAATCGTTTGTTTGTTTGGACTTTCTTAGTTGGGACGCTTGTGATCTGAATGGGTCCTGTTTTGTTTTGTGGTTTTGCTAAGAAGCACTCGTGCGTGCGCACAAAATACTCAGATATAATTATACATGTGTACTGTACACAGATGTAAGTATTTTTATACATACATACATACATACATACATACATACACACACAACACACACACACATATATATATAATTCTAACTCACATCGGGATCGAACCCAGGTCTCTTAAATGAAAGGCAAAGGCGCTACCAATTGATGTTACCTTTCATTTGAGAGACCTGGGTTCGATCCCGATGTGAGTCATAATTATATTTGTGTATATATATAATATATATATATATATGTATGTGTGTATATACATATATAATTACAGATCACCCTCCATTTCAATTTTCCGTGTCAATTCCCCCGTCCAATTTCCACAATTAGGACATAACGGTTGTAAGGAACATTCCCTTCATTAAGCAGATCGACGGGAAGGTCAACCCAGCCCACTTATCCAAGCAGGAACTAAAAACCTACAAAAAATATGAGAAATCTTAAGCAAAACGTCCCATTGATGGCAAACTTCAGAATTTGCATTTCTCGAATTTTTTGGCGTCAATATAGTCTGTTTAAGTGATTTTACCATTGACTTCTTGTTTCAGCAAAGTTGTGAAATCTGTCTCTCTCACCATCCAGGAAGTTTGGTGAGAGAGATACACTTGATGCTTGGCTGAAGCAAGAAATCAGTAAAAAAATCACCGTCGATGCAGACAACTAAAAAAAATTTAAGGAATGCATATTCGACACTTTGCCAAAAAAAGCGACGAAAAGGCTAACAATAAAGGAAGTCTCAGCCGAGGACAGGACATAGGCTTCAGCATCTTAAGTTATTTCCATTCCAAAACAAGTTGCTGTGATCTTAGAGTTAAGGGCACTGAAAAAGTTGGCCCACTGTGAGAAAATAATCGAATTAGTCTTGGATTTCAACAACAGATGGCATTTTTTTTTAAAGGATACGTAAGAAGAGACAAAGGCCAAGGTCACTGGATTGAGACAGAGGTCAGTGTAATAATTAGTGGCACAACCAGAGAGAGAGAGAGAGAGAGAGCTCGATGTATGACTGTAATAATTAGTAACTCAATAACTGAGAAGGTGAGAGGGTTTCATCACCTCCCAAATCCGCATAGGCAGAATGGGGTCACTGACAGTGGAGCACACGGGACTACAGAGAGACGCAAGCTGTGATTTGGTTGGCGTTACAGTAGCAGTTTTAATTACAAATCTCTGGGACGAAAAGTTAGTAGAGCTCGCAGTGATATGAACATATTGAAAGGGCTCGTCACCCGTGAAGTGAAGGTCAAGAGTTAATGAACATTAAGAAAAAAAAAAAAAAAAAAAAAAAAACAGAAACCATTATATGCAAGGCACAGAAGAAGAAGAAAAAATAGGTAATAGTTTCTACAATAATCAAGGAAGAGTTGTGTTCTCGAAATATTGAAGATTACATATGTGTTTGTGTGTGAGAGAGAGAGAGAGAGAGAGAGAGAGAGAGAGAGAGAGAGAGAGATGAGAGAGAGGTAACAACATACTGGACCCACGGCCCAAGTATTTCCCTTTAGCCACTGAAGTGGTATTTTGGTGATTAATTATCATCAGAATTCCCCTTCTCCAATCTCTCACTCTCTCTCTCTCTCCATCGGGGAAATTCATTTAGAAATGGTATCATCGACTCATAACATGGCTGGCTGATTGATTTGTATTCCAGATAACAACGAAACTCACCCGAACAACAAACTTTCGGTTGCCCGTAATCCCCCCCCCCCCACCCCCCTCCTTTTCACGTGTTGATGGTGGAGGGGCTTTTGATGCTAGAAGGCCGGGGGCAGGGTGTGGGGGAAGGGGAGAGGGAAATATGAGAACCAGAGACAAGATCTCTCTCTCTCTCTCTCTCTCTCTCTCTCTCCTCTTCCAGTCCCTACGGAGTGGGAACAAATCCCCACTGAGTGGGCTCCATTACGAGAGCTTGTATACGGTTCTTCCCGCGCGTGTTTACGGCTGTCGGCACTTCACACAACTCCCCTGCCCTCGACATCGATTCGTTTTCCTCTTTTTCAAATGTTTCCGAGAGCCTCTCGCGCACTTCCTTCCGTTCTATGACTTCTCCTTTTGTCTTTATGCTCAGGTTTTTTATTTATTTGATTTTTTTTTTTTACGACCATCCATTTCCATGATGCTTTTCCTGTCTTCTTCGTAACTGTGTGAATTACAGTTCTGCTCCAGGCATTTTCTTTTCCGTGATTACTGCAGCGTTGTACACGTGTACTTCTTTTGTCTCCATTTTTATTCATTTCTTTTTGTGGCGTCTTCTGGTAAGGAATGAGTACAGAATATGCGTAACGTAAGTATACCTTAGTTTTACCAGCCCACTGAGCTGATTAACAGCTCTCCTAGGGCTGGGTAACGAACGGGCACCTGAAACGCATGTGCGTACACGACAAATAAAGCACTTATATTTAGTTTTTTCACACTCATCCAAGTAACGGCTCATTTAAGCCCTAAACAGCAACCAACGAAACGAATGTAATAATATTTAGGACGATAACGAACAAGAATCATAAAACAAGCAAAGTTCCCTCTCTCGCACATTCTTAAATGTATTCCACAATGAACAGAAACGGAATCTCTGCTCTTCATCGAAAGCTATCTTAAATGGCAATGATGCGCTCGCAGCCTGGCATTTAGCCCCAGATTATTTCCATTACCTTAATTACACCTTTCTATTCAAAAACTTTCTCATTCCGCGCTAGTCCCCGTTTTCTTTGATAGAAAATAATACAATAGGAAAACGGGAAAATGAAACTTTTGTTGGGAAGACTTGGTAACATAGATTTTTTTTTAAAGGATTTTAATCAAGTTACCGAGTGTAATTCCACTTCATTTTTAACATGGGAAAATGAGAATAACGAGATATTGACATAAATTGGTAACATATGAAGATATGGAGATAAGGAAAATATGATGACGATAAAATCACTGGTTACATGATCAGGTAATTGTATTGTAAAACTACTTGACCAGACGTTAGGGTAGCTGAACAAACTTACACGCTTATGCTACACACTGTACTGATCTTGAGATCTCGCCCAGAGACGCAATATCCAGAATATTCATAACTTTATGATATCAACAGAAGTTTGTAAGTTGTGAAAACTTCCGTTGCTTCTTTCAATTGAACGCCATATTCTTTGGAAGCTTGAATTTCGAGTCGATGGCCCCTGTGGTCTTGTTCCATACGAATAGGGTTCTTCATAATAATATTAATAATACTATTACTACTACTACTACTTATAATAATAATAATAATAATAATAATAATAATAATAATAATAATAATAATAATAATAATAATAATAACGATGTCAAGTTTCGGTTTTGGTGTAAAAATAATCTTTAGGTCTTTCACTGTACCCTGAAGGTCTTACGGTTACTTCGTCAAGGAAGCTCAGGAAACAGCAAAGGATTCACACATATCAATTTGCAGAAGGATAGAAAGCATTATCTATGGCGACCTACTGGTGCAAGAATAAATAAAAATCTGTAGAGGCCTGTTGAGTGTAGAAGCCTATGCTTAGGTTTACGAAACAAGCGAATTAATAGTAAATGGACAACAGAGGTTATTCAAACAAACGTATATAATAGTCTTTTTTTTTAAAATAAGAAAGTCACGCGCTAAAAAGTGCGTAAAAGGTATAATAGCTATCGTCTTGGCCCTCAGGAAATCCTAGGAGATGTGAGAGGTCGATGTCCTCGAGAGAATAATCGCGCTACACTGATAGATCGACTCTGCAAATTACAGACATTATCTATTTCGAAATGTCTGTACTTTACAGAGTCTGTCTATTCATGTAGCGAGATTATTCTCTCGGGGACATCGATTTCTCGCTTCTCGTTGTAGTACACCAGGTTGCTCCAAGGATTTCCTGAGGGCCAAGTCGATAGCTATTATACCTTTTACGCACTTTTTTTTAGCTCGTGACTTTCTTATTTTAAAAACGAGTGTTATTTACGTATGTCTGAATAACCTCTCTATTTTCTATTGCTTCGCGTGTTTCGTGAACCTAAACATCGGCTTCTACTTTCAACAGGCCTTTACAGAATATTTCAGATTCTTGTATCTGTAGTTCTTTTTCTAATCTTACGGGAACAATTGTGACTAATGAGGTTTGTCTTCACTACACGAAGAAGGAAGTGACAAGACCGTACAAGGAGGAAGTGGGAAAATCCTAAGCCAGGGTTAAAGACAAAGAAGTGGAAGGAGTAGATGAGGAGATTGTAAAATTTCGTGGTGGGATCACTGGTTCAGCTGAAGGATCTTTACGTATAGGATGGTAAAAAGAGGGAATGGCGGTATGGGTACAGTCGCATATACAACAATACATTAATACAGTAATGTAAATTTAAGTGGAATTAGGTTCCTCGTGCGAACACGCAATATAAATATCTATAGCCATACGTTCACAGTATTAAAAAAATATATTTCCATAGGTTGAATGCGCACACATGCGGCCCCCCCCCCAAAAAAAAAATGGTTAGAGTCATATACAACATTGACAATGTGAAAAAAATATATATAAATATATCGTTATCCCATCTGTAACTATATAGCTAATATCCCATTTCACAAACGAATGACAAAAGCACGACCACGCAATGAGAATGAAAAACATTTCACCTCCAAATTCAACTCTGAATAAAAAAAACCGTTTTAAAATTCTTGCCTCCAATCACCGGGCGCATGCACCAACGAAATCATTTTCTTTTATTCTCTATCAAATATTGCAGGCCTGAGGCCAGCTACCCATTCCGAGGCTTGTAAATATAACTGAGGCCGACGCCACTCTCGTAACTTACCGCCATGCGGGATGTAAAGTCGATGCTCCGCTACGGTTGCTTGCGCAAGCACGGCTGGTCCTGGAAAGACAAGACAGTGGTTCCAGAATCACAGATTCCAAATTGTTTTTTGTGGTTGATGAAAGAAGTTTGGAAGGAGAAGACTGTGTCTGTCACTAACTGGTGTAACTGATCACTGATAGGAATTAAATCAAGATACTTGATCAAAACTATACGAATTATTTCTTTCTAAGGCTGTTGTAGAATTTCACAGTAAACGCAGTGGAAAACGTGTCTTTTTCAAGTGAAAATTTAAGCAAACAGTGAAAAAATATTCGTTTACGCCGTTAGTTCATCATCCGATCCGGAGCTAAGAGTCTTCGAAATCCCAAAGATAAATAAAAATTTTTTTTAAATGTTTGGTAAACCAAATAAATTCTATAATAAGTTGCAAGCAGCCAGGATAACGGATGGTTTGCTTGTGTGGCCAACAACTTTTTTTTTTTTTTTATGTCAGAAGAGTAAATTTCATCCCCTTAAATACTAAAATACCGTTTGGAAAGATGTGATGTTTTATATTACCATAAGTAACAATAGCAGCAACCCTGGTCATCATATTCATTTTAAGTACCCGGGCATAAGCAGGACACTATAGAATACGAATAATTTCAGATGCTGAAACCTCCCACGAAATAAACTCAGCATAAACGATAAGAAACAAGTAAAAAATGCGCCGAAGTTGCTTCGGTGCAATCGAGTTTTCTGTACAGCCGCTACGTATAACCCAGACCACCGAAAATAGATCTATCTTTCGGTGGTCTCGGTATAACGGTGTATGCGCCGCGGTCCATGAAACTTTAACCGCGAATAAGATAAAAATCACTGAGGCTAGAGGGCTGCAATTTGGTAAGTTTGATGATTGGAGGGTGGATGATCAACATATCAATTTGTAGCCCTCTAGCCTCAATAGCTTTTAAGATTTGAGGGCGGACAGAAAAACTGCGGACGGAATAAAGTGCGGACGGACAGACAAAGCCGGCACAATAGTTTTCTTTTACAGAAAACTAAAAATGTATAAGTAAAAAAAAAAAAAAATGAAAAGTAAAAAAAAGATATATTTGCAGTAAGGAAAGGAACAGAGGAACACCACACCAAACGAGGAAGGGGTGGGGGTGGGGGTTGGGTGGGGGGTTGGATAACAAATTGCAAAGATAATCCTGATAAATGGATAAGGATAAAAGCACTCCAGCCGATGAACCCACAAGCGTTCATCGAACTACAGTTTCCGAGAGAATTACAGAGAATTGCTTCCGCTCTTCACGAGACCGTGTATTTGTTTGATTGCTCACAACCTTGTAGCGCTGAAAACTATTTAAAATAGAATCTATTAACAAGATAAAAAAAATATTATTACATTACCATCCAAATTACTTGATGAATATTAAATTATCTGAAGCGTGCTTTAAAATACCACTTTGAGAAAATATGTATATATTTATTTGATGCAAGATATATGCGTGTAACCCTTATCTTAAATTGCCAAAGCATTAAACATCATTTATCATGACAAATATAACGCGTGAATTATACATATCCAGAAAAAATGCTGATAAAAATGTGACGAAATCTAACCTAAAAAAGCCTTTAAATATAAAATTCAGGTTAGAAAACCGTACGAACTCCCAATGACAAATTATGTTTAAAAGTTCTGTTTCAATAAAAGAATGTACTGACGCGCAAGCGCGTTACGTCACCCATTCATTCGAGATTAGCGTGTGTGTACATCAAGTAAATGAGACCGACAGAGGCTTTGAGACCCACAGCGGCATGTGATGAAACCGAGATCAGAGGGGAAGGCCTCGAGAGAGGAGCGAGCAGGTGGAATATAGCACCCGATGAAGCAGCGAACAAGTTAATGCATTGTGTATGGCAGAGAAGAGTTTGCAAAGACTATCCAGTGCCGATGAAGCACAAGAAGAAAGATCATGGAATATTTATAAGAGAGATTTGCTAGACAGAGAGGATATGAAAACGAGAGAGAGAGAGAGAGAGAGAGAGAGAGAGAGAGAGAGAGAGAGAGAGAGAGAGAGAGAGAGAGGAACTACCAGGAAAACGCAACATGGTTTATAGCGCGAATTATGCAAAGACTACACCGTGTCAACAAATGGGGGGTCAGGAACAGGATGTCGGCCTACAGAAGAGCAAAGAAAAAAAAAAAAAGGAAGGAAAATCGACCAACATGAAATGAACGATGCAGAGAAAACCTGATGTATGCGACGATGAAATTTAGGAATGATGATGAAGGAAATGAAGAGAGCATACAATATGAGCCAGAAGAATATTTGAAAGAGAAATGGAACATGAACAGAAGACAGGAGATTGCAATGCTGACAACATCTCGTGGAGAAAGGGAAAGTGAAATGGAATAAAGATGATATATACAAGGAATAAAGAGCAGTACATACAATTATATTATTAATATGTATAATGCTGCAATCGGTACATCGCAACTGCTGAGCAATTATTTTAGAAAAACAACGTCTGTCTTATGTTCGAGGTAGAATCAGATTTTTTTTAATGAAAAAGGAAAAAAAGGCATGAAATAGAGGTTGGGAAATAGCCTTTCCTGCCAATTGTAAATCTAATTCAAAAGAAAGTGCATATCATATAAAACCTTACTTAAAAGACAGCACAGTAGTAAATAGAATTATTATTCATTTAATCCTTTCCCCCGTAAAAAAAAACTATAGCAAGGGTGGATTTCCCTGAGCTATGGTACTATCGAACCCATACAACTTCATGTGGTTTCTAGACCTATAACCGCGACGTAGTTTGTCATTTGGGTTTGGTACTACTACTCTCACACAGTCAAGCAGATTAAAGATGCATTATTGTATGGTCAAGAGAGCGAGAGGATCATAGATCATATGGCCACAGCAAACTCGTTCACAGCGAGAAGAGTGCGCTCGTTCTTTTTAGAATTAAGCTGGTCTCATGCCAGCACGGGTTCTTGTTCCTGGAGCAGGGCGTAAAAGGATGCACTAATGGACTGCCTAAGTGATGCCAAAACCACGCAAGTCCACACTCCGTGATACTCAGTCGCGCCACAGACTTTAGGCCTAAAAGGCATACGATAGCATCGTACCGTGTGTTATCTACAGGGGTTTTGTAAAGACGTATGGTTGGTTCAGAATTCGTAGGTATGGGTCTATCACCAGCCCTCCTTCCCTACCAACCCCACAACAGGCCGGTGCTTAGCTACCAAATGTTAATGAGTATAAGTGGTAACTGTGTCAGTTATGAGTCTGGGATCAAACATAAACATATTGAGAGGATTCAGAGGATGGATAACAATATTTGTTATTATTATGTATTTGAAAGACCCGGATACAAGCGTTTAATATGAAACGTCAAAAAAAAGAATTTTGTAATTATACTTCATGATGTCAAACACGCACTTTTTCCGATAAATCAAAAAAATAAAATACGAGGCCCCAAATATGGGTCACAGCAACCTACGGAGAAAATCCCAACTTTTCCACGCCAAGAGACTGAAGACATTAATCCCTTTCAATAAAGGGGGACTTTTCGACTATTTTTTCCCCCTTTTGTATATGACGTGAAAATCTGGATAATCTGCATAGTATTAAGGGGACAGAGTTTGCAAGTTGTCAGGAGCTCCAACTATCTACCGTCAGAGCGCCGAAAGTTACGCTGTTAATGACTCGCTTCTAAAGAACTTAGGGATGATCTCTCTCTCTCTCTCTCTCTGTCTCTTGTCATAGCTCTCTCTCTCTCTCTCTCTTATGGCAATATCGAAGTATCAAGAACCAGCGTTGACACAATGTGAGACTAGTCTAGTACTAACAACAACGACTGTTTATCAATCGTGATTCTCTCCCTCACTTTCTCTCCTTCACTATTTCTCCCAAAATTTCTCTCCCTCAAATTTTCTCCTTCACTTTTCCTCCCTCACTTCCTCTCCACCCTTTCCTCCCAAAATTTCTCTCCGTCACTTTTTCTCCCTCACTTCCTCTCCTCCACTTTTTCTCCCATCTCCCTCTCTTTCTAAATGTACGATAACAAAATCCAGGATTAAACAGAGTACACTATTAATCCTGACAAAATCTACGTACATTACCGTGATGCTGTCCTCTCTCTCTCTCTCTCCACACACGCCAAAAAGCTTCACTTCTTTCCCCAACCCCGCAGAATAAATGGCGGCCGCACTCCAGGAGTAATTAAACAATGACAGATTTCGCAGAAATGTTTTCGGTTGAGAGCACACGACAAAAACACCATGTTAAGTCTCACTAAGTGACGTGCATTGCACGGGGCTCACATTAAAGGAATAAAAAGGGTACGTATATATATACATACAGTATGTATATATATATATATATATATATATATATATATATATATATATATATATATATATATATATATATACACCGTACAGTAATTGAAGAATGATTATGGCAGTGTGCATCGTTATGTTTTCTCTTGAAATTCCCTTTATCAGAGGAAACGGCTTATTGTTAATGTGTGTGTGTATATATATATATATATATATATATATATATATATATATATATATATATATATATATATATATATATATATATATATATATATATATAATTAGACTTACAAACATATAATATATGATATTGCCAACACAGAAAGACACATGACCAAGCATATACTTGAACGTAAACTCTCGCATAAGATAATTTAAAAATTTATATGACTCAGTTGACTGAATCTCTGCATTATAAGAAACCGTGAAAGAAACTCACAGACATATTTCCCCTTTAACAGGAGAACCACCATTAACTGATAACCGGCACCAAATGGCAATAGCAGCTTTTGCCTTGAGAGATAATCGACGGAGTTTGGTTTTTTACCTTTTTCCATTAGGTCTTCTTCTTCTTCTTCTTTTTCTTCTCCTTCTTCTTCTTCTTCTAGATTAAAGATGGCCATATGCCAGCACGGGACCTTGAATTATGGAGGCCATTCGGTGTGGTAAGGTGTGAAAGCGGCGGGGTGGTCTGATGTGGAACCTCTAGACTCTGTAGGCAATAGCAGCTTTTGCCTTGAGAGATAATCAATGGAGTTTGGTTTTTTACCTTTTTCCATTAGGTCTTCCTTTTCTTCTTCTCCTTCTTCTTCTTCTTTTAGATTAAAGATAGCCATATGCCAGCACGGGACCTTGAATTATGAAGGCCATTCGGTGTGGTAAGGTGTGAAAGCGGCGGGTGGTCTGATGTGGAACCTCTAGAGACTCTGTACAGCAGGCAGAAGGACTTGTTTCATTTTCTTCTCTTTATAAATGGTGGTCTGTGAAATTCTTTATATTTTTTCTTCCGGGAGGAAAAATGGATATTGTTACGTAAATAACTGTGGACATTGTGTACTGCGCTATCAGTCACTTTCATTGCAAAAAAGAGCAAACATGATCATGATGACATTAGACGGACAAACACACACACACGCACATATATAATTTATACTGTATATATATATATATATATATATATATATATATATATATATATATATATATATATATATATATATATAATTTCCCACCAATTGTATTAGTCATTCTCACCTTGAAGATATGCGACGCTTACACCTTATAATATTCCAAATAATATATGTATACTTGTACGGTTCTAGAGAGAGAGAGAGAGAGAGAGAGAGAGAGAGAGAGAGAGAGAGAGAGAGAGAGAGGTTGTGTACAAGAAAGAATTTTAAACAAAGTCTGCTGCCAATCTTTAAACGACACAGCAGACACCAATCAGAAAAAAACGTCCTTACAAAGAAGCTTCATTAACACGACGCGCGTAAACAAATAGACCACCACCGCTGATCCTCATTCCTCGACGTCTCGCGCATGCGCAGAATCCCGGACGCCAGATCCAGAGCCGAGTATAGACTCTAACCAGATCACTCCGCCTCCCCCGAGTGAAATATCTCCATTCTAATTCTGTCACAAATATTTACCTCTGGGTAAATGGGCTACAATGCCCAGGGTTTACCTTAGGAGAGAATCTTCGTTAGAGTTCTCAATTTGAGACGGAACACTTGGAGTGACGATCGCGATGTTTTCTAACTTCTTATATTTACTGGGTGTCGAAAGGCTTCCACTGGTGGGTTAGGTTAAGAAGACTGGTTGTTGTGGTTCGTGGACGGTAGTGGTGGCTATGGGTCTAGCAACTTTATCCCGAAAGACTTCCATAAACCCGGAAGGTAGCACCTTTAGAGGCCTTATAGTAGGGGGGAAGCAAGTGTCACTTTGTGTGATCGAGCTGTCCAAAGTGATTTTTTGATTGATTCAATCAATTTCGACATCAAAAAGTACAAAAATGGTTTTGGCGTTTTTTAGACAACTTTTACCAAATTTGGCGCCAATTACAAATTTTGTCCCAGAGCCCCACATTCAAAATTTTGACCTAACCAAATATGGTCATGTTATACATTTTTGGAAAGCCCTTAACGAGCTGATCCATTTTCATATAGAGACAGTGAGTCAGAAAAGAGAAGTTTTCAAATTAAGAGCAATTTTATTTATCTAAGATTTTACCAACAAACTTGACATTTAACCATTTGTTAGCAACCTTTAAAATGACTAAATTCCTAAAATTGCTTAAAAAAAGGTCATATCACTTTTCTGAGTAATCAATAATTACCTTACACAGGCAAACTTCGAGGTATAAAGGTCCCCCCCCACAAAAAAAAAAAAATAGTCTTCAAATCTAACTCTGAGGAGTAGTAATGGATTAGATAAGTTTCCTCTTAGTTTTGAACATATGCCATAGCCTGCAAAAACAACTGTCTCTATGGAAAGTATTATATTGGTTCTGCAAAGAAATACTCCAAATGTTATGAGTTCGTTAGTAATCACCATCATCACTTAAAATGGTCTCTTTGTCCATATATCGATCCTTTCCTTAATTGTCACACCCTGCACATCTACAAACATCAGTGCAAACCAAGTTGTGCTTCCTGCGTTTGCAGCTGTTGGTACTACAGTTGGTGGTAGAGCTGCACATTGTGAGCTCAATCAGAGAAGCTGGAACACTGCCTGCGGTATTTGCCATCAATTTACCATCTGTTGAGATAGCCTATCCATATCGAGTAGGTTCTGGTGAGCAAAGTATGGGCTCAAGAGCTTGTTTCAAGATACAGGTGACATAACGACAGCGTAACATTCTCTGATAAAGTGCTCCTTTTGTTGTTGGGAGTTCTTCAGCTCTCTTCTGGTATTTGCTGAAGAGATGGTATCTATGTATATATATAAAATTTATATACATATTTTTCAGATGAGGGAATGTGTGATATATATATATATATATATATATATATATATATATATATATTATATATATATTGTATATATACAAGCATGCATACATACATACATACATACATACATATATATATATATATATATATATATATATATATATATATATATATATATATGTATTCACAAACCTTAAGCTACAAATGTCGTTTAACATCAGATTCGCTCAACCTCGGAATAACGTACACCGAAGGGGAATTTATAAGTCATAAGCCATTCGTCACCAAATGGACTCCAACTACCGAATGGTTGGGGGAACGACGACTTATTACTAATAAATTAACCCTTCGGTGTTTATTCCGAGGTTGAGCGAATATGATATTAAACGACATTTACAGCTCAAGGTTTGTGTGTATGTATATATATATATATATATATATATATATATATATATATATATATATATATATATACTGTATATATATATATATATATATATATATATATATATATATATATATATATATATAACATTACCACAGGTGAAAAATAAGAGACGGGGTATATATATAAAGGTGTATATATATATATGTATATGTATACTGTATATATATATATATATATATATATATATATATATATATATATATATATATATATATATTAAAGGTTAGGTTAAAGTCCTCCTGGCCCTTGCAAGGTTCATATGGCCGGCGCTGAACTCCGGTTTCTTAGGCCGACAGCCACTGGGGGAGAAGTCCCGTTGCCTAAGACAAACGAACAGTGTGTCGCTAGGCCCACTATTTAACCCCCGAGCCTGAGGTCTGATAACTATTTTCTTTCTACCCTCTCGAGTTTTCAGACCGCTAGGTTGGCTGGCCACCGGGTTTATGCAACGGCACCAACCCCAAGCCACCAGTGAGGTGCGGGATTTGAACCCCGGTCCTCTCGACTGGTAGGCGAGAACCTTACCAACGCCGCGTGACGCAAATGATAATAATCAAGAAAGCTTGCATCACCGTTCTTGCAAAAAAAAAAAAAAAAAAAAAAAAAAAAAAAAAAAAAACTAGGGCGTTGGGGGAGAGATAAGTAGAAATATCATATGCCAAATGACGTCAATGATAATAATAACGCCATTAGCATTGAATATGATAGTATCAGTAATTACAATAATGTTCAGTAATTGTCATCAAATTGACATCGAGACATTTGAGCTCTCACTATAAACCGAAGCAGAAAATAGAGAATTAATCAAAAGAAAGAGAGTTGGGATAATGTTCAACAAAAGAATCTTTAAAAATTATTAATCGACTAAAAAATATTAATAATCACATTATTTGTCATTTTGGATATGGAGTGGCCTATTTGCACATACAAGAGGCACGTCTTTAGCACGAATGAAAAATTATCTCCTAATATGAAACGTCAATGAACACTGTTTGTACATCTTTAAGAAAAAACTCCAAATATTTATCAGCGTATGTTCGTATTTTCATAGGCTATTAGGCAAAGACATCTGGTCTTAGTTCCCATGAGAATTCAGGTTCGGGAAATTAATCTCGGTGTTGGTTTAAACATCCTTTCACCTTCATGAGAGGGGATACGTTTCGCATTTTGCATAATAACGTTACAAATAACGCACGGCATAATTTAGGAATTTAAATGAGATGCTTGATATTGAAGAAATAGTCCAGATTGATTCGGAATTTTTTTAAATTTTTTCTTTGCAGTTACGACCGTTTTCCAGTTTTTTTTTTTTTTTTTTTTTTTACGTTACTTTCACCAAATGAGACTAAATAACAGGTTACCGAGTTTCACCAGGCAGAAAACAATGTAACGAAAAAGCCCTAATGCCAACTGTGAATGACAGTACATAAACACGGAGTGAAAAATGCATAATTTCATTCTTTCATTTGAATAAATCCTCGGTAATAAACAACTACATTCAGCAGAATCGGCTCAAAGAAAAATACCGAACATCTACACATCGTCTCGTTCAGCTTTCGACGACCGAAAATGCCACATTTACGACAAAAAACGATAAGAAATGACGTCACATCAAAATTCCTTATCATCTCTCTCCGTCCATGACAATCGTTTCCAAATTTCCATACCGCGGGTTCTCAAACAGTCGAAATGAGCGACGTCTTCGCAAAAGAGGTTCTTAAGAGAAGATTAGAACTCTGGAAGGCTAAAGAAGTCAAGTCGTATATCATCCGGTGCCAAGGTGGTCCCAAAAAAGAACAAAATAAATGCGATAATTTCCCTCAAATCTATAATCGATAAGGGGGAAACGGGAGCACGATACTTCTCTTTCAAAAGACTTCAACTTTTATTACTCAGGGAGAATTTATCTGCGATTCTCCTCTTTAAGCGTGATGACCTACATTATCGAGAACAAACTTTTAACTTTTACATATATATATATATATATATATATATATATATATATATATATATATATATATATATATATATATGTATATATGAACTAAGATGTACAGGAATTAATTCCAGTCAAGTAAATTAAGCAATAATATGTAGAAAACTGCAGAAGGTAAGGTACATAATCTTAATAAAGATATACTGTATAGAGTATATCTTTACATCTTTATATATATATATATATATATATATATATATATATATATATATATATATATATATATATATATATATATATATATATATATATATATATATCTGCATGGGATTAAAGAAGCGTTCGAAAGCACGAGCCTCAATATTCAGGAAGCAAAAGTGTGCTTGCAAGAAAGAGACGAACGGCCCCGAAAACTTCAGGGTGTTCGACGCGCTGATCATGAGCTCTCAATGCCGACCCACGGAGGACGTAATTCTGAGGAAGTATTCTGCACGTCATGTTCATCCTCGACATTCATCCCTTTCCCTTTGAATCGTGAATGAACTCCCTTCGCCGAGACCACCAATCAATCGCCCTCCATTCTTTCCACCTCAAAAACTCTGAACAGTTTCTCCCCCCTTTCATTTGTTTTGTTCGCTTTCTATAAACCCTTTTCGCTCTGGCCCTTTCGACATCTCAACTTTTGCTTCCATAGACACTTCCCCCTTTCCCTTTCAGACCTATAGAAGGTACTATACAAACCTCCTTGCTTCACCTATTCTGTGATCTGCTTCTCTCATCCTACCACCATCTTCCCCCTTGGGGAGGGGTTGCGTCGTCAGTTCACCTCTCGCGGTGCATTGTAGGCATTACTTAGGGTTCTTTGAAGCGTCCCTTCGACCCCTAGCTGCAACTCCTTTCACCCCTTGTACTATACTCCGTTCATATTCTCTTTCTTCCATCTTACTTTCCACCTTCTCACAGTGCAACTGTAAGGTTTTCCTGCCGTTGCACCTTGCAAACCTTTCCAATGCTGAATGACCTCATAGGTCTCAGCGCTTGGCCCTTGGCCTAAATTTTGTATCCCATTCCATTTCTGTCACCATCTTTGTATTCGTTCCCAGATACGCGTATGAATAAGCCACTTTTTTTCAGCAATAGATGCTGAAAAAACACTTGATCAAAGCACTCTCCTGCTTGTACAAAGCCACGCCGCTCTGCTCCCACTAGCTGCCTTACTTTGTGAATAGCTGATAGACACTTTTATAATTCTTACATAATTTTCTTGAACATTACCACAGTTCATGAGAACAATTATTACTCTCACTCATTCAGATGGAACCTTTCCCTCAACCAGAGACACCGTACACACCCTGGTCAGTCAATTAATCGTAGTATCACCTTATATCCTATACTGTCACTTTCTTAAGCTGTTCCTAACTTATATTCATTTTTTTTTATTTCTTCAGTCAGCCTCCTATATGCAATACGAGGTTTTCCCGATTTGCAACCGTAGATGACTAAATATCATATATATATATATATATATATATATATATATATATATATATATATATATATATATATATACTCGTATATATATATATATACATATGAATAATTTATATATGTATGTATATATACATGTATATAAAGTACATATACATACATACATATATATATGTATATATATATATACATAATATAATAAACTGCGTGGATACACAAAAGAAGTTAATTCTGAAAATACTGGTAAGAAATGCAGCTAATGGCATGGGGAGAAGAGAGAGAGAGAGAGAGAGAGAGAGAGAGAGAGAGAGAGAGAGAGAGAGAGAGAGAGAGAGAGAGAGAGAGAGAGATTTGCTTTAAGGAAACTGAAGAGATTCAAATTCCAGGTCCAAGTGTCAGAACATGTGACGTTTCTCTTCCCGACAAATTCATCAGAGATGGGAGACGTTGCGCCTGATCCTTTCTGGGCTCACCAATAATGCTCACCCAGGGAGCTTAATTAAGCGCTCTTACCCAGGTAAACATCCGCGGAATCCTCCCTACAGACGAATACAACAACTCGCAGACTTGTAATATTCTGCCGTATGAAATTTTTTGGTTCTGCGTTTTACTTATTCCCCTCTCTCTCTCTCTCTCTCTCTCTCTCTCTCTCTATACATATACAGTATATATGTATATGTACTGTATATATATGCACATAAATACATATACATATACTGTATATATGTATGTTTACACACATATATAATTATATATGTATTTATGTATATATGTATATATATATATATATATATATAAATATATATATAGAGAGAGAGAGAGAGAGAGAGAGAGAGAGAGAGAGAGAGAGAGAGAGAGAGAGAGATTGTCGTTCTACTAACGTTACGACTATTTTTTGCATTTATTTTTTAAATCTACTACAAAAAAATTATTTTTATGTTGGGGAATGTGAAAATGGAGATTGTGAAATGACGACATGAATAGTTATGTTTTTTTGGCTTCGGGTAAAGTGCTTTCCCTTCCTGCCAGGGAATGTTGAAATAATCGTCAGAAACCTGAATAATAAAGATTATTTTTTTTTTTATCATTTCTGCACACGAACGCTGAAGCCTGGTTTTTCGAAAAGGTGTCATGGAGTGTCTTTTATTCTGACAGGGATTATGACCGCTATTCTTTTTCATGTCGTAAAATATATATTCTATTTTATCTCTGAGAGACGTCTTTCAAAGTAATACCTTCTCGTTTTACTGGGAACGAATGACGTTATTCGTCCTCAGAGGAAATGAAGGTTGCTGTTACAGAAAATATGAATTTTTATTTTAATTTTGACTCGAAGGCTTTTTTCTAAGTGGGGAAATCTTGGGACTGATTTAAAGTCTAACGTTTTGACTTTCCTTGAATTAAAAAAATCTGCGGACTGATTGAGTCTGACGTGTTTAAAAGTGTCTAATGCATTTACTTTAGAGATTATTTTCCAGTATCATAAAATATGGACGTCATTCTCCGGACAGAAGCAAACGAAAATGCTATTTATTTGTTAAAACAAGGACTCGAAACCTTTCTGTCTTTGGGAAAGGAAGGGAAAACGCTCCTTAATCTCTTGTTAAAATAAAGGCCATTTTCTCTTGTCAGAAAAAGTTGCGAGCGAATGCAAATGGTCGCATCTTGCGAAGCCGTTTTCGTATTTTAAAATGACGTGACGGCTATTCTCCTGAGCCAGGAGCCGATGAATAAAGCGTTTTGTTATTTCAGAAAACCCCGAAAGCTGACTTCTTCGCATCAGTTAACAGGACGACATTACGTACGAGGGAATTAGGTCAATGTTTCCTTGTGGCTAATGGAAGCCATTTCGCTTATCATGATGATCTAAAACAGACATTATAAATGCTGCGTTCTCAGACTATTTATTGATTACGCGGGCGTTTTTCTTATGACCAAAAATAGTTGAGAACTTTTATGCGTGGGGAAAATACGAATGCCTTTTGTCCTGAAGCCAAGGAAGGTATTTCTTCCTATTTTCTTTTTCGTCAAGGATTACGAAGGCGTCTTATTTCAAAGAGGTTTAATAATAGTTTTTCATTATAAGGATATGAAAGAGTTTTTTTTTATAATAACTTGGAGAATCCTCCTAATGTCAGAACATAATAATGGCGATTTCAATACCAAGTAATGCTTAATTAAGTGTCATCATAAGGAAAAAGTGAATGCATTATTACTTTGAAAATAAAGTTAATTATCTCTTTCTGTTCTCCTAGCAGAGAAAATGTACTCACACGAAAGAGAAAAAACTTTCTAATTAAGTGTCATCATAAGGAAAAAGTGAATGCATTATTACTTTGAAAATAAAGTTAATTATCTCTTTCTGTTCTCCTAGCAGAGAAAATGTACTCACACGAAAGAGAAAAAACTTTCTAAAATGAGAGGAAGTTTTTCCTTTTCAACAGAAATCGTCTTTCATATGAAGCCTGATTTTCCACGTCGAGGAGTCTGAAGACTTTTATCAGCTCGGAGAATATGAAGAGTAATAATACGTCAAGGAACAGAATTAAAACATAAAATGTTGAACTTGAAGAAAGGGAAGCTGCAGAAAGATATACGAAAATAACTAATGTTGAAAAATTATGGCTCACTTGATGATCACTTGATTAACAGAAGCTCCCTCGTAAGAAGTGGTTCTTACATGAGGAAAAAATCAAAAGTTATTTAAAACATTAGATTAGAAGGAGGGTTAATGCTGTGTCAGTGAGCAATGGTAGGTTATGCAAAAGCGATAAATGATTACCTATATGTTATGGTTTATGATTATGGTTTATAGTTCACTCACGCTATATCCACTGGTTTTAATTGAAGTTAAATCTAGAATAATCAGTCTTTTTAGTTCCCTACAACTGGCCTTATAGATCTGATGGGTCACAATAAGGCTCGGGACTCATCGGATGAAGGGTGACTACGAAGACGGGACATTTTATTCCAAACTGTAGAGTGAATCTTGTAGAGCTTGTTCTAAAATGTAAAATATTTCTTTAAAATGTTGTTTAAAAATGAACTTTACTTAGAGAAATATTACCATCTTTAAAATATCGTTTAAAAATGACCTTTATTTAGAGGAAAATTACCTATTGCAAAGGTAGACTACCTATAAATACGGGGTTTCAATTTCTCTAGGCCAGAAGCTTTGAAACAACATGCAGAAGTTGACGTAGATAGGTCACTGGGTTAAATAACCTCAGTCCTTTATAACGGCCATTCCTCTTGATCGATGAACTTAGATAATGCAAATTCCTAATTCTGACGCAAAGAATGTTGTTTGCCCCATTCCTTATTTTCCTCCATGAGGATTATAATGTCAGCGCCTGATGGCGATCAGAGACCCGTTTATAAGTATTTCTTTCGCATATTCGCGGCGCTCACTGCTGCGCCAGTGTTTCTGAGGCGGATGCGCGACGCCTTTCATCACCCGGATAAAAGATATTCTACAGAACATTCCCGTTGACGTTGACAATGACTCTGGTCAAATTCGAGGCATTGTTGATGTAATGATGGTGGAAATAACCGCGCCTTTGAAGAGAGCTATTTCTGAAATGTCATTATTAGCATCGTCATATTTCTCGTCTTTTCGTGATGACTTGCAGAGAATCTTTGAATTGGGTATTATTGGTCAGAGAGAGAGAGAGAGAGAGAGAGAGAGAGAGAGAGAGAGAGAGAGAGAGAGAGAGAGAGAGAGAGAGGCATTGCACAGACCTCGTACTTTCAGATCTGCCAGCAAGTAAACTCCCCTCGCCAAATGAACTTCTCTAATGGGTCAAAGGAGTGTGTTCCCTCTCACGGCCAAGTGATTGATTTCATAGCCGCAGATAAATGACCTTTCTTTCGGAGGAGCCGTTTCACGGGGAACAAATTAACGGTCCGGAAGTTCTTGCTCCGGTCACGTTCCTCAGAAAGAAACTATTTCTCTTCTGATCTTTGGTATCTCTCATTTTCTTTATCATTAAAGAAAAAAATGGTTTCCCCCTATCAGCCGATGACGTCATCTTCCCTACATGGACGTTTGATCCTGATATAAATGTATTCATGAATGTTCATGAATACACCTACATGCAATGCACAAGTTGTTACATAGACACATCGGTTACTCTCTCTCTCTCTCTCTCGCAAACAATTCTTTCCACTTCCCACAATTTGAATCCGGTTTAGCACTCAGCATCAGTAGAGCTACAGAATCGGCTTCAATCTCTGATGGCCATTAACGTCAGGAAAGAGAGAGAGAGAGAGAGAGAGAGAGAGAGAGAGAGAGAGAGAGAGAGAGCTTTCCGGAGCTTCATGTTTCAATATCCAGGATCGCTTTAAAAGAGAAAGGAAGGTTTTTCGATTCTTTCCAAAAGCAATGTATTTTTTAACGGCTTTCTTTGTATTTCAATAAATTTCGCCATAGGTTTTGCTCGTAATCAATTAATAACATTCTGTATCGAGTTGGATGATGAAACTGTATAACCGCAATGCAATAACACAATTTTGAACGTAAATTTCCCGTAATTCTTCAAAAAGATTTATGCCCATGCAACCCACACCTTATCCAATCAAATTTCGCCCAAGATTCCCTGGAATGAGTTTTTGGAATCACAGAAACGCGACTCCGATTTCCATGGAAATGGTTCCAGGCACACCACGGAGATCAATATTGCATCCATCCTGAAAAAAAAAGGCATTATTCCATCGCACGGCTCTACAACTGGATTATTTTATCTCGCACCTGGAAAGATTCTTCGCTCCGTAGTTCTTCATAGTAATCAAGAAACGAGAAAAAAAACACAAAAAAGACTGGAACAAAATGTATTTAAACTCCAGTCAGCTGGAGAATAACCAGAGTATAAGTGAACACCTGAATTATTTTGCCCTCGGAAAGATTCACTAAGACAACCTTCCTTCATCATAGTAGAGAAACAGACGAACGAGAGAATAGCAAGCAGAGAGAAAAAAGCTACTGAGAGCTAACAGATTCAAGCTAACATCCACAGATGGTTTTGATTTAGTTCATGAAATTGAGGCTGGAACTATCCTGCCCTCGGGAATATTCTTTAACAGAACCTCTCTTTACCGTAACAGAGAACAGACGAACAAGAGAATAAAAACAGACAGAAAAAGCTACTGAGGGCTAAAAGATTCAAGCTAACATCCACAGATGAGTTTGTTTTAATTCTTTAATAAAACCTTTCTTTATCGTAACAGGGAAATACACGAACAAGAGATTAAAAAACGGCAAAAGAAAAAAAAACATATTAAGAGCTAATAAATTCAAGTTAATATCCACAGATGATTCTGACTCACTTCATGAATTTAGGCTGTCAGTCCAAGCACTTGGGTACCTCTGCTATTCAGCTTAAGAAAAAAGAGAGAGTTCGAGTGGTTAGACAGCAAGATAAAGAAATCAAGAAAAAAAGTAGATGAATTACAAGGATCTGAAGGTGGAACTGGGAGAAATCCCTACAGCTGCAGTAAGAAATAAAGTTAGAGAGGCTAGACAGCAAGACTGAAAAACGTAAAAGGCTACAAAGTGGGTGCAGCCGATGGCCGAAGTTGCGTTTCAAACACCCTTCAGAAATACCTACAGTGTACCACGTGAGGTGCACTGACGGCACTAATCCCGTATTGGGCACTGACGACCTTGACCTAGACTTAATTAAATCACCCAAAGAAATCACCTGATCTTGGTGGATTTTTCGTGAGATCAATCCACTGGTAGTCAACCTAAGACCGGATAAAACTAGTAAACGCCAAAGTTTCTTCGGTGCAATCAAGTTTTCTGTACAGCGTATAATACTGTATTAAACTCTCAGCCACGGTCCGGTGGTGGCCTGCGTTGTTGGTACCTTTAGCGGTGCCAGAAGTACGATTATGGGCAACTTTAAGCTTAAATGAAATAAGAACTACCGAGGCTAGAGGGCTGTAATTTGGCATGTTTGATTATTGGAGGGTGGATGATCAACATACCAAATTGCAGCCCCCTAGCCTCAGTAGTTTTTAAGGTCTCAGGGCGGACGGACAGACAAAGCCGGCACAACAGTTTTCTTTTACAGAACACTAAAAAGGGAAAGACGAATATAGTTAACAAATCTTGCAGATTAATCCACCACTAGTCAATACAAACCCGGATAAGAGAAGGGAAAAGGGATAACAGTTAGCACATCTTGCAACGAACCTTAGCAATCTGGGACAAACAACAACGGGTAAGCTATAAGACTGACCTCAACGAGAACGAAGCAGAGGCGGAGATAAGACCTGCCTGCGTTAACTCCCAAATTTATTGGTCTGTTCCCTGATAACGGTATCGGTGTTTACCGATGACATTAGGTCAAGACATTAGGTAACGAGCGCTTCCGTTATCTGCTCTTGGAGGTTTTCGTGAGAATCATTCGTCACTTTTTTGTGTAAAAAAAAAAAAAAAAAAAAAAAAAAACACTAAGACGAAGTTTCATCCTAAAATAAATTTGTAAGTTAATGTATGTACTGTATGTATATACGTCACTTTTTTGTAAAAGAAAAACACTAAGACGAAGATTCATTCTAAAATAAATTTACAAGTTGATGAAGCAATATGTGAAAGGATAATTTTTTTTATGTATGTTTGTATGCATTTAAACATTCCTTCGTATACCAATGTAACTTTACCGTCCGATATCGCTGTAACATAACATTGCGTCGAGACAGCAAAGCTTGAACTACCCGTCAAAAGCGACGATAATATAAGAAGGGGGGGTCGAATCCTGACCCTGGGGACGTTACGTACCGTGAAGCAGTTCGGACCTATATTAGAGAAGCTTGCCAGGGTTGGACGAATGTTAATCTAGACGTGGATTTCATTACTTGTAGATCATCGTTGTTATACTCAGATAAAATAAATATCTAGATACATGTTACATTTTCTCATAATATATATATATATATATATATATATATATGTATATAATATATATATATATATATATATATATATATATATATATATATATATATATACATATATACATATATATATATATATATATATAAATATATATATATATATATATATATATATATATATATATATATATATATATATATATATATATATATATATATAGAGAGAGAGAGAGAGAGAGAGAGAGAGAGAGAGAGAGAGATATTTGTACTCATATTAGTGGAAATCTTTCATGAAAACTATTACGTATTTTACTCATTTTACGACTCAAATGTATCCATAACAAAAAAATAGCTTTTACCAAATCATTTACCCTTTATAGACAATTATAATTACGTTTTGAACGTGTGTTCATCTTCTGAATAATAATAATAATAATAATAATAATAATAATAATAATAATAATAATAATAATATCATATAAGACATTTTTAGCTCATAAATTCAGAACAAATATACCAACATGACAACACCCAGAGTAATGCTATCGATAAAACCACGAATATATGTAGGAACAACACCACAAATCACACAAGAAACGACATCAATAACAATAAAAATAACATGAATAATAATCTTCCCATCAACAACAACAACAACAAAAAACTACAACCACAACAATGACAAAAGGAGTCTGAAGCAGCGTACATCTTCCAATTTCGCAAAGAGCAGTTCTCCTTTCGTTCTGTCAATGTAAAAAGGAAAAGGAAAACAGTTCTTCGGCTTCTTCTTCTTAGAATTCTCCCGACCATGTTCGTCCCTCAGTATAGGAGACATCTATTCTTTTCATGAATGGGGAATTTAAACAATTCGGTCTCTTTGCAATCGATGTCTGGGAGTAATATTCTGATTTCAGGCATAGTCTTGATTCAGTCTCTTGTCCTGAACCTTGGTTGTCATTTTGAGTCACTGTCGCTTGGCTTAGACCTTCAGGTTTCAGTAGAGCTTGGAGTTGAAAGGCAGCTTCATCACTGCGCTCAACAATTGCCTTTTATCCGGGCTTGGGACCAGCCTGAGTGAGCAAACTCTATGGCACAAGAGTCAAAGAAAGCCTTAGGCCCTGAGTTTCAGTACAGCTTGGTATTTACAAGCAGATTCATCGCTGCAATCAACAGCTGACTTGTATCCGGGCTTGGGACCAGCTTGAGTGAACAAACTCAAAGGCACAGAAGCCAAAATTTCGAAACGCTCTTCGAGGTACTAAAGATGGCTGGTCAAAGCAATCACACAGCAAAAACCGTACACAAAGCCGTCAAGTTTTACAGCTAAAGGTGAGGTGTCAAGCGTCTCTGATCAGGAACGGCAACTGACAGATCTTTATTACGTAGGATATGACGTGAAGCAATTTTCTCATGACGTCAGATGAGGCTGTTTTGATTGCACTTCAAGTGACGCGGCTTAATCAAGAGAGAGAGAGAGAGAGAGAGAGAGAGAGAGAGAGAGAGAGAGAGAGAGAGAGAGAGAGAGACGACACGGGAACACCAAGATGAAATCTCGTTGTGAATCTTCTTCTTCCTCAATTTGGATGAAACGAAGCTTTGCGAAAGAATATAGAGAAAAATATTTTGAAAACCGTAAAGGCCAGACAACAGATGATACAGTTGTATGAGAATATTACTTAAAGTAAAGGTATTGATAAAATAAATGTCTATATACCTCCCTCTTCTCACATTAAATTGCGATGTTTCTCTAATTTAATGTAATATTGGAGTAGATGGGCAAACCTGCTGTTGAACATTCCCAAAATAATCTCGTGTAGAACTCGTCTGATCTGCACGTAGTTTTAGAGCACAGATATAATGCTGAATACAAATTCCATTTCGTCTCAGTTTAATTTCAAGTCGGGGTCGCTGTTTTTCACGAAACTTTTCCAGGCGATTCTAACACTCATTGAACGGCAAATTTCAAAATTTGCTTTGGCAGATTTTTAAAGGACGAATACTCCTCCTGACTTCAACTCTCACTGTAACAAAGTTATCTAACTAATGGCTCACCCAGGCTTACCATGGAAGCATTGAGGCATCTATCTATGGCTGTCACGGTTGAGCCATCTTCACCACACTTAATGATCAGCTATCATAATCACCATCAACGCTGTCCTGCTTTCACAATCTGCTCGGAAACCTTCGGATAATTCGTAACTTTGTCAGCGTCAAATGGCGTCTGAAAATTTACTGGCTGGAATCTTTTTCTTGGACGCATATAGTTCGATTTTCCATCACGATTTGGTAATTGCTCTGAGAAACAATGAGCAGAATATAGCAGCGACGATATGTTGCTTTATCTCACAATAGTTGAAAGATGAAAGAAAGGCGTCAGTGGTACACAACTGGATCCACTTCAAATACTAATTTAGGCCTACGCCTAGTTGGAGTATAGCTGTCTGTTCACAAAACTGTAATGAGATTCATCAATAACGTTTTGAGGTATTTTTCAGACACACACACATATAATATATATAATGCATACACTCATATATATAAATATATAAATATATATATATATATATATATATATATATATATATATATATATATATATATATATATATATATATTATTTTTTGCTGCCTATCTATCTATCTGGTAATCTAATTATCAATCTATCATATATAAATATATATATATATATATACATACAGATAGATAGATAGATAGATAATAGACAGACAGATAGATAGATAGATACGCAGCAAAAAAAAAAAAAAAAAAAAGGTTCCTGAATCCTGATCTATTTCTAAATCTAGCTCATAGCAGGTCACCCTCCCAAAAGATCTCATTGAAACACATCAATCACATTCCGAAATACCATTTGGGGGCAGAGAAAGGGTAGACCAAGTAACAAACAAACAGACGCAGGTGAATCAGCAACTCTCTCTTCCAACTTCGTCAAAACTGGTGAAGAATAAAAAAAAAAAAAAAAAAAAAAACTGCAAATTTGCATTCATCAGCTGCGTCAACAAACTCCGGTAACGATCGCTGTTAGACCCCTTCGACCTTTGTTATCAAACCTTCAAACATTATGTTCTCGGGGGGGGGGGGGAGGGGGGAGGAGGAAAAAAAAGCTTACCCATAATGTAGGCTAATAGATCAACATTTTCCACTAGAGAAAGACAAACATCGATGTACCACTGGACGTCTAATTATGCAATGATCTTTAGTCTGACTTGCGTGCGCTGTTGACTTTGTACTATGCCGCCTTATTTGACCTTGTTAGCGCTCGGCAAGTCTGGCTAACGGCAAAGTGGGTGTATGCGTATATTATGCAGTGTACACAAACGCTACACAGATACACACACACATAATATATATATATATTCAGAAAAACACAAATTCACTATGAATAAAGTTATTAATTTCACAGAGGACCTCAAAGGTACGGAAGGTTCAAAAAAGGAGATAGTTCATTTCCAAGCTGCTTAAAGAGGCCCCTCTGCCCCCATCTTCAAGGAACCAAATATTCTTCTGTGGAAAAAATGGATGTATATATAGTATTCAAATATATATATATATATATATATATATATATATATATATATATATATATATATATATATATATATATATATATATATATATAGATAGATAGATAGATATAGTGTCTTGTTTGCGTGTGAAGCTGAATTTGAGAGGCTAGGATCGATGGAGATTCGACGAATGTTGACTGAAGAGGAAAATACAATAATAAAAATATAAAATAGAACTTCCATGCAAGGTTGGAGGAGAAACACTTTATATGAAAAACAGAAAATGGGAAATGTTTCCTAGCATAAATTCTATTCCCACTTTAACGGAAAAGTAGACCCTTGATGGTAAACTTACAAAACGAAGATTTATATTCGTGTAAACCTCGACACGTTCTATGAGGTAGCATCGAATTATAATTAATTTTTCATTTAAATACCAAAATTAATTATGTTTTGATGAAATATAAGTATATTAAAGGACTTGTCTTTGAAAGGTTGCCAAATCCACCCACGTACAATTGTTTTTACAATGAATACGTAAAACTGTTTTAACAAGTAATAATCAGGTATGACGTAAAACTGTTTTAACAAATAATAACTAGGTATGACGTAAAACTGTTTTAAGAGGGAATAACTATTTGTAACATACAACTGTTTTCACAAGGAATAACTAGGTATAACGTACGAATGTCTTCACAATGAACAACTAGGTATAACGTAAAACTGTTTTCACAAGGAATAACTGGGTGTAACGCACAATTGTTTCCACAAGGAATAACTATATATAACGACAACCGTTTTCACAAGGTATAACTAGCTCTGACGTACAATCGTTTCCACAAGGAATAACTAGGCATAACGTAAAATTATTTCACAAGGAATAACTAGGTATAACTAAACGAAATTAATTCATAATAAACCCACAGGAAATCACGTAACAAAAGCGCGAAAGATTGCCCAAGAAGGGTGAGGTGTATAATGCATTCGAGTAATTCTGAGATATGAACATTATTGATGTCATCAATATTATCCCTCATCAGATTACATAATAAGTAATATAATTAACCATTAATGCATATACTTGTGGGTGTTTCCAGGGCACCTTATACTCTGGAACAAGCCTGGAACCAGCCATAATCCTTCTCAGACTAGAAGAAGAAGAAGAAGAAGAAGAAGAAGCTCCCAGCCTTCTATTCACTCCATCGTCTCTCTTTTCCTCGAGTGTTAATCTTTTCCTTTCTTTCGCGAGGGCAGTGTTGTACCTAGACTCTCCCCCCCCACCACCCAACATCCCCCTTCCCACTTTCCTCTCCACACAAACTCAGCAACCCCCCCACCCCCCAACCTCTGGATGCCTCTGCACCGGCAGCACATTAAATCGATACTTAATTAGAGAGTTTTCCCTCCCAAAGTCTCCCATCAAGTAGAGGTTAATACAACAGATGATGACGCCCGCAAGGAATCGGAAACAAAGACTCGCTGATAGGCTCGCTACGTCTTGCAAATTTCCAAACGCTCTTCTTCTTCTCCTTCTTCTTTTTTTTTCTTCTTCTTCTTCTTCTTGTTAGAATTTTGCTTAAGGGAGGAGGGGTGAATAAATCGCTGCAAAGGGGAAATGAAGGGATTAAAAGCGTAGATATATATTTTTAGGATTTTGTAATTGCTGCCTCAAAACATCAAACATGACTTAGAAATGGTCTGATCTTGTGGAGGGAATGGATTAAAATTGACGGATGAAATGCTATACGATTCGGAAATCTTTAAAAGGAAGAATAAAGATATACAGAAATCTTTATATCAGAGGGATCTCAGTGCAGTGCTTGCAAGATGGAAGTGAATTCTCAGGGTAAGTGAAGGTTTCGACATGTTCCTGCAGAGTCTTCTGCGCAAGCGCGGGAATCAGCTGATGATGTGGAAGTTTGCTGCACGGGGTATACATCCTTGTTTCAGCAGTCAGGAGAGAAGTAAGGCGCCCACTGCCCATTTGAAGAGAACAGCTTTTTTGGGTGAAAAAAAAAAAAAATACAAAAAATTTTTTACTAATTCTGAAACGGTATCGTACATTTTGTTCTCTGGATTGAATTCTTTCAGATATTATAATTAAACATGAAGTGCAATACCCGTAGACTATCTGAGTTATACAACAAATTAATTAACCTACGTGCAATGTGTATGCATATACAGTATATATATATATATATATATATATATATATATATAAATATACTATGGTATATATATAATATATATGTATATACAGTATATAGACGCATCGTGTTTTACATACTCGGATAGCAAACACCTACTCTAAATATCTGAACAGGCACAGTTGTATAAATGCATCCAGTCCGTATATAAATACCAACAAATAAACACTGGTACACAGATATTATGTACATGTATTTAAATTGTTATGGGTCGGTGGCATCTTTGAATTTAAGGAAATACGTTATTTAATACCAGGGTTTCCCTCTACGATTCAGCTGTTGGTGGTCAACTGAGCGTGGAATTGTTTGTTTCGTCTCAAAATAACCCTTTTTGTTGATATGGCAGAGCACTTACATGCGTTTGTTTGTATGTGAGTTTGTGCCAATGTATGTAAATGCACATACACAATGACGCGAACTTTCTTACCAGCACATACGCACACACGTATGTATTCTTGTTTGTATGTATGTATATATGTATATGTATAAATAAATAAATATATATATATTTATATATGTATATATATATATATATATATATATATATATATATATATATATATATATATATATATATACATGATGCATGGGCTGGTATTACATATTACATACATGCATACACGTACACGAATATAAGTAATTTGTGTATTTAAGTATGTATTATGTATACCAGCCTGCATGCATACGCTGAAACACCTGTATGTCCCTGTGACAGCCTATTATCCAGTTTTTTTTCTCAAATATATTTTCTATTTACTTCCAAAATATGCTCTCTCGTGTGGGCTTCCGACAACCATTGCATAGGTGACAAAAAAAGCTTTTTGCAGCTATTATGCTCCGTAATCTTCTTCATGATAATGGCTGGCTCTATTCAAAAACGTGTACACCCACTTACCTTTTAGAAGAGAGAGAGAGAGAGAGAGAGAGAGAGAGAGAGAGAGAGAGAGAGAGAGAGAGAGAGAGAGAGAGAGAGAGAGAGAGAGAGAGAGAGAGGGTCAGAGCTACAAACTAGTATTTAAATAACTATGACCAACGACTCCAGAAATACAATTTTTGATACGAAGCGTTTATTTCAACTAAAAATTGTTGGTATGTATGTTTTTATGTAATAATATTTAAACAAGCCATGAATACCTTACGACAATAAAATTATACACATAAAAATATTAGTAATTATTTTTCTAAAGTGACGGAAAAGTAAATAAATCAACGATACAGAATTACATTTCGTTCTTCTGATAGAATGGAAATAAAAAAAATAGCGTCGGGGATTACTGTCACACGAAAGATTAACGATAAAATAAGTTGAAATTACAATACCTTGAAATTATAATTGGTAATACTTAAAAAAAACAGTAATTAGACTAATTAGGGAACAATAAAACATGAACAAAGAGAACACCGTGTTAATAAAGAGAATGGAAGCAGGGAATGTTTTACGGAATGAAAAGGAAAAAAAATAAATAAAAAAAAATGGCTAAGGGAGACGAAACAAAAACGACGATGCTTCGCAAATGGAGAATGAAGGAGTAAGAGATGTTAGAACGAATAAAAAAAGAACAGAGGAAGGCAGGAAAACGCAGGATTGAAAAAAAAAGGAAGGGTACAACAGGAAGACTCAGAAGAAAGATTGCAGGAAGCGAGTGTCAGAGAGAGAGGAAATACTGAGGATAAAAGGAGGGAGAAGTTAAACGGGTGGATTAAAAAGCAATGCAAAGGAGAAGATAAGTGAAGACAAAGGAGATAATAAAGGGGTGGACGAAGAGAGAGGTGTGTGACTGAAGAGAATCTGAAGGGAGGAATTCGAATGGTTAAATAATGAGGCGAATCAAATGGAAACACCTTCGGTGGCCCAGCTGTGCAAACACTGAAAATCGAATGGGTATGGCTGTTGACCAAAAGGAAAAAATGTTTTTCTGGGAAATAACTGGGTCACCTTAAAAAAAAAATGGTCCTCTGAAAAAATCTGGTTCTCTAAAAAAAAAAAATGATCTCTTAAAAAAATCAGGCCCTCTCGAAAAAAAGCTGGATCTCTAAAAAAATTGGCCTCTTAAAAAAAATCATGTCCTCTGGAAAAAATCTGGTTCTCTAAAAAAAATTGGTCTCTTAAAAAATCAGGTCCTCTGAAAAAATATGGTTCTCTACAAAAAATAGGTCTCTTAAAATAATCAGGTCCCCTGAAAAAATTGGTTCTATAAAAAAAATTTGGTCTAAAAAAATCCGGTCGTCTGGAAAAAAAATTCGTTCTAAAAAAGAAAAAATCCTCTAAAAAATCTTCTCTAAAAAAATCATGTCATCTGAAAAAATTGGTTTTCTCTAAAAAAAAAACTAGGTCCCCTGAAAAAATCCGGTTCTGAAATACAAGTCTAACTCGTTGAAAAAAATCTCCGGAAAAAATCTGGTTATTTGGTAATAATCTATACTTTAACAAACGTCCGATTCTTTGTTAAAAGATCAGGTTCTATGATAAAATCAGGTTCTCTGATGAAAATCTAGCTCACAAAAATCTAGTGCACTGAAAAAATCTGGTTGTCTAATAAACCTCTGGTTCTCTGAGAAATCTGGTTATCTACATTATTGTTCGATTACGCCATACAGTATACCAGATTTTCACAAAAAATATTCTCTTTATTAAAACATAAAAACAAAATAATCACGAGAAAATAAAAGAAATAGAGGGAATAACTCCTTGAATTAATTTTGTTTTGATAATCATGGAGGTGGCGGTATTTTCACTGCACTAGTGCAAAAGAATAAAAAGAATCTGGAAAATAACGCATTTTAACGCACTCCACTCTCCCCATGGCACTTACCAGAGCCAGTGAAAATGAAGGAGAGAAAAAGGATTTCTCTCTCTCTCTCTCTCTCTATATATATATATATATATAGAGAGAGAGAGAGAGAGAGAGAGAGAGCGAGAGAGGGAGAGAGAGAGAGAGAGAGTGTAAACGGGGTGCTAAACTTTGCCCAAGCCCCGAGGCCGCCGTTCCAACTTTAGAAGTGCATATAACGAGCATGCTGTTATAATTAAATTTAACATTTTTCAGTTCTCTCATACTGCAAAGAGGACTTGATGTTGTCTCGTTGTTAAAATGATCATTTGGCCGTTTGACGCAGAGCATTCCAGCGATTAAACTACTGTATAGTTTATAAATTTTTCCTTTGTAGTCATTTCCATATCGTTTTGAAACGTGATTTTATAGGACCACAAATTATTGATTTATTTACTTATTTTGAAAAGGACGGCATCTCCTCATATTTATCTACCACTCAATCTCTCACTGCTCATTCTTCATCTACTACCTAAATCTTTCACTGACGTATCAGAATAAGGATCTCATTAATGAGTCCATTTCAGTGCCTCCAAATAAATCGCTGCTCTTTTCTCTGCGTTTTCTCCATTCACTTCTTGTAGTTTTTTTGTATACAATTCTCCTTGAATTTTTCCTTTTTATTTATTTGTTAATTTATGTTTTCTTTTCTAATAACTGATCTCTTCTTTCTGTATTTCTCGTCACATTCTGTTACTTCTTTCCAATAAACACCATATCCTTTGGAATCTTGAATTTCAAGTCAATGGCCCCTGTGAGCTTGTGCCATATAAATAGGTTCATCTTCTGAATAATAATAATAATAATAATAATAATAATAATAATAATAATAATAATAATAATAATAATAATAATAATAATCCGCAATTAGTCCCCCTCACTTTTATCAAAGTCTTGGCAATTTTCATACGATAATATAATTTCAGTCACAATTTCTTTCTAAAATACCCCTGACAAGTAACGTCAGTTACACTGAAAAAAAAAAAAAAAAAAAAAAAAAAAAAAAAAAAAAATCGTAAACTCGAAAATTTCTTGTCCACTTTAATATTAAAAAAGAAAAAAAAAATCTGCATTAACCTTCCGTTTTCCTTTTTTCAAAGGACTCGCAAAGAACCTACCTTCCTCCTTAATAGTCTAATTAATCGCCCGCTTCGCTTAACCGATTAACAACGTGTTAAGCCTTCAAGGCCCAGGAAACTGCGTATAATGTTTTGCCCGGGTCCGCTCTCATTCCCCTAACTTGTCTTATAGGCTGGAGACATCAATTTGGCCGAGTGCCTCGGTTCTCCTCGGACCTTCCATTGTCATCAGGATGCTTCACTGGCAAAGCATTCGACGGGAACCGACGTGATAAGGGATAAGTGAACGGAGATCTCTGCAAAATCTTCATGTGTCTATAGCGAATTAGCAGCTGAAAGGGGTCTTTCCTATACCCGGATACCATACTAGAATTGGAATGGGTATATAAAACCGAGGCCGAAGGCCAGGCGTTGGGACCTAAGAGGTCATCCAGCGCTGAAAGGGAAACTGAAGGTAAAAAAGGTTTGAAATTTGTGACAGGAGGAAATCTCGCATTTGCACTATGAAACAATTGTTAGGAGTGGGTGGCATCTGAGATGGAAGATGACAATACGAACGGAGGTGCAGTAAAAGGAACGAAAGGGGTTGCAGCTAGAGGCCGAGGGGTTGCTGCAAAGACCATTAAGTAATGCCTACAGTGCACCGCGCGAGGCGCACTGGCGGCAATAACTCCCTTCGAGAGATTTGACCGCAAGAATAATTTCCCTGCTTTGAATAATTCCATATTACTGACATTTATCACAAACCGTAGCAGCAGGTAGTACAGGTAATGGGTCGTATTAAGGCCTGAAAGCCAGAAGAATATGGAATTCCATGCACCATCACAATACAAAGACGGAAATATGTATTTTATTTGCTTGAAAATTTATCGAGACTAAATATAGTAATTTCATTTCCTTGTCAGCTGCTTCCGTGATTTTTACGGAGGCTTAACAAAAACAAAAGGGTAATGAATTATCAGGAGGTCTTTCCTCTCTCTAAAATATTTTAGTCTTTCCATTGACTGTAATCTTTTCTTATCTTTGGTGCAAAGGCTTCGCGTTATTTTCTCAGTTCTCGAGTTTTAAGAAAAATTTCTGTGTCCATTTTGTTGTGTTAGGTTTTAGCAAGTCGTAATTTATGTCCTATAAAAAATATAAAAACTATTGCATAGATATTATCCTGCTTTCGATAACTTCCTGTTGTTATTGTGGCTAGCTGTTTCATTAGATTTCTTTGTTGAAAATGATCTCCGACCAGCGAAAATAAAACTTTAATTTTTACGTATAATTTTATCATTATTTTTTTTTTAATTAGTGGAAATTTTCCTCATGTAGCCTATTTAAGTTAATTAACACCATCATCGCGTCAACATGTCGCCGACATAGCTGAAGTTCCAGTGAAGTTGATCAAATGGTGAAGTTTGCTGTTGAGGGGTAACCCTTACGTAAGATGCTAATTTACGAAAATGTACAATTTTATATGTAAAAAAAAGCTATGTATTTAAATGAATGTCCCAAAGTTCTGTTCATTCACAAAATATGCAAAGCATACGTGATGACGTGCAGTAACAAGGTCAAGGTCAATGCAGCTAAGCCGAGTTGGTTTTGGTCAGTGCTTGGGTGGGTGACCACTAACGAATAACCTCCTGTGTCCCTAAGTGAAAGTACAGGCGTCAGGCCAGCAGCCTCATTCTGAGAACTCAAGTGCTTAAAATCTTGCAACAGACCTTAGAGGAAGTTTGGTTTGAACGTCAATTACATATCCTGCCGTGAAAAGAAACACGATTTTTTTTTCATATACATGTAATCAACCAACCTTGAAAGTTGTAACGCCAGAGACACAAAAATCAAACAGTCAATCTCACAGAACAAGTCAGAAAAAATGTACAAAGCTTCCACGAAACACAATGCGTGAATAAAAAGAGAAGAATAAAGAACATGAATGAGTTTCAGAATGAGCTAATTCCGAAACTGAGAAAAGTTGAAAATAAGCAAACAGACGACACATTCGGAAAGAAAATCACCATGAAATGCTCGAGAAACATGAAGAAGAAAGAGCTCAAGCCGCACATGACATCCCAGATATCGAGCAGCTGGCAGAGGTCCCTGAGGCACCGAAAAAAAAAAAAAAAAAAACTTTTTTGCCAATTTTTTTTTTTCAGACATTAAGCCCAAGCGTTGCCCCCACGCCCAACGGTTGACCATACGTCCAAGCATTGCCTTTATGCCCAACGGTTGACCATACGTCCAAGCATTGCCTTTATGCCCAACGGTGGACCATACGTCCAAGCATTGCCCCTATACCCAACGGTTGACCGTACGCCCAACGGTTGACTGTACGCTCAACCATTGCCCGTAGACCAACGGACAACGAATATGGAGCAATTTCGAATATCGCTTTTGAGTTTATAAATAAGTGTGCGGCTTGTATCTATTTCCATACAAGTAGATACAAGCCATGAAACGAAAACAAGTACTTTGTATATCAATCGATTTCAAAACAAAAGGAGTACCGAAAGAGCTATTATTCGCATTTGTTTGTTCGGCTTATTTATATCTTTCAAAAGAAATACGAGCCAGTGGCTGCTGGAGAGGATTAACTTGTGTATTTGTGTACGTAATATTAAATACACAAACACAATAAAAAACAATACTCAGTGTATTCTTATTTGGAACGACTTATGAAGCGAGGGACTATCTCTAATTCTTGGTTAATAAGTTGTTTCCATAACAATTTGTTTTGTCCATAATCCAAAATTCGTCTTATAATCTTCTTTTAAATTACTGAAAAGTTATTTTTTCATGAACCATTTCAATGATTAGTCTGTTTATCCCCGGTTTACAACAACAACTAAATAAAAAAAAACAATAATAATCCGCATATATAATTAGGTAATAATATCATTTGAGAACACGAATAAAACGCCCTTACTTGTACATCTCGCTGGGCAACAGCACAAACACCATTTCCCAAACGACAAGATACATTCCTGGATGAAAGCAAATGGGGAGCAGCTCCGAGGACCGAGGACCGAGGACCGAGAACACCGAGGAGCCGGAATATTAGGGAGGGCTAAGTCTCTGTGATAAGGGCGGGTGGAGGGGGAGGGGGGGGTGTTATGAAAGTGAGGCAATTCGAACCTTACTAAAAACAGATAACAAGAGGCACGATGCGAGTCCCGCATACTGATTCACTACCCCGCTCGGTATCGCCGAGCCCGGGTCTCGAGTCCACGAGGCAGCTTCGGCGCCTCGGCGATTCCATCCAGAGGTTCCCGAGGTCGTTTTAGCCCGAATGGGATACTTTTTCGCCTCCTATAGATAAAACCGGGGGCGTAAAACTCTCTCGAGTTTTCCAAAAGGGGAGGAAGTTTATAGATTCTTGAGAGCTGGGAGGCGTCTTTTATATCCCCGCGAGTCAAGAACAAAAGTTTCCCGGATCGGTCTCTGCATATGGGGCACACTTTCCAGCCTCTGGAATCTCTCCCCGAATATTTTGGTGTCTAAAGCGTTTCACAGCGTTTAAAGGGAAGAAATATGTAGCTAACCGAAGGGAACGTCCATTTTCACCCGAGGCCAGAGCTCGGAAGTTTCAGTTTTGTGAAGGGGGGCGGACTCAAAATGCAAATCTAATTCAGCATCCGACATTAAATGCAAACACTCGTGAAAGCCTTGCTTTTTTTGTCGCTTCGCCGAAAGTGTTTTTTCACGGGCTGGTGCCTGAGTTGCGGGGGAGTGGGGGTACGAAGATATATGAGAAAGAGGCGAAGCAAAACGGCCAAGAAGAAGAATAAAACAAAATGAAAATCCAAATGGGAGTGTAAGAGGTGAAATCAAATAACTCTTCGAAGTCGACGCGCTAGGTGTTGAAAGTGTAGTGGTAATAATACACGACGATTATGGCTTTAAAATGGATAGATGAAATTATTTCTGCATACTCATATCTGTTTCTCTATACACGGATACACTATATTCAAATATATATATATATATATATATATATATATATATATATATATATAAATATATAAATATATATATATATATATATATATATATATATATATATATATATATATATATATACACACATACACAGTATACATACATATATATATATATATATATATATATATATATATATATATATATATAAAATGTATGTATGTACGTATGTGCGCGTGTGTATACGCGCGCGCGCTTATATGGTCACAAAATAACAACACACCCGTACAACCACTCCAAAAACATACACGAGTAAGAAGAAAGGTCCCACGAACGAGAGGTTAATCCCAAGACGAGAAGAGGGACCACGAATTATCGAAAGGAAGCTTGGCTTACGAAATTATTAGGTCTAATATTCCTCGATATCTTCTCGCCTCAAGAACCTCTCGAGCGAAGTTTCCCCAAAATATTGATCTTGGAGGAAAAAGAAGCCTTTCAGCGGCGGCGGAACCTGGAAAATAGGGAATTTTATTTTTGAGAAAGGTAGTCTTGACTTACCCAGCGGATTTCCTCCATAATTCTTGAGGAGTTATCGAAGTATTGTGGAGTAAGGGATGTTATAAATATTGTTTTTTTAAAATCAATAAACTGTACATTATTTTTTTTAATATTTTACATTTTAGAAGTTATGTCTGTAGACAAGGGAATTTTATTTTCGAGAAAGTAGACCTGAATTATTCGATTGCTTTCCTATATGTTCCTTAGAAGTTACGGAAGAAGTTGTGGAAGTGCTTAGGTATATTATATATATATATATATATATATATATATATATATATATATATATATATATATATATATATATATATATATATATATAACTTATTTATACAGGCACACATTTATTTTTAAATTATTTTTTTTTTAATTGATGGTACTGAGGGTTCTTTTTGTTGGCTATTTTATAAACTAGAAGTTACATGGACGAACTGCCTAATGCTGTATCCAGCCCTGAGCCCACAGAAGCAGTAAAGCAAAGGAGGGAAATAAATAGTAAACAAGCAAAACACGCACCAAAGTTTCTTCGGCGCAATCGCGTTTTCTGTACAGCCGCTACAGCGTATAATCAAGGCCACCGAAAGTAGATCTGTCTTTCGGTGGTCTCGGTGTAATGCTGTATGAGCCGTGGCCCATGAAACTTTAACCACGGCCCGGTGGTGGCCCCACCCTATATCGTTGCCAGAAGCACGGTTATGGCTAACGATTAACCTTAAATAAAATAAAAGCTACTGAGGCTAGAGGGCTGCAATTTGGTATGTTTGATGATTGAAGGGTGGATGATCAACATACCAGTTTGCAGCCCTCTAGCCTCAGTAGTTTTTAAGATCTGAGGGAAGACAGAAAAAGTGCGGACAGAATAGTGTGGACAGAAAAAAAGTGCGGACAGAAAAAAGTGCGGACAGAATGAAGCGCGGTTAGAAAAAGTGCGGACGGACAGACAAAGCCGGCACAATGGTTTCCTTTTACAGAAAACTAAAACTGAACAAAAAAAAACAAATGAGACGCTTCCAAACTCAGCACACGATGATTCACGACTGACGCCGAAATTAGTCGCATAATTTTATCTGACCAATCTTTTACGTAATTATCTTTTTAATAAGGGGGAAATCACATTGAAAGAGGAGGCGTCTAACCATCGAAATACAGTATTATTTTCCCAACTATTCGTCTCATAGACTTCAAACATTTACCAATAAAAGGGAGGCTTAATTAGATGTAGGTTACGAGAGCGGATATTGGATAAAGTTGGGATGCAGTTGCTGGCTTCAGTTTCTTTACCAGGCCGGTTGAATGTTGCACAATGCAGGTAATTAGGGGTCAATTTGCTTTGCTTGGCTTGCCTTTGATTTACTGGTTACTGCGTTTTGAACAAATATCGTTACTTGGTAAATCGTTTGCATAGATAATCCACATAGGCGCACGCACACTCACACTCACACACACATTTATATGTATATATGTATATATATATATATATATATATATATATATATATATATATATATATATATAATACATACACACACACACATACACACATATATATATATATATATATATATATATATATATATATATATATATATATATATATATATGATAGCTCAAAACGGTTTAATCTCCGTGGGTTAAGTGATGAAAAGCTTGCTTTTTTTTTAATATTTTTCATAACGTATTAACTCTGGAAGGACAGTAAAAAGGTAAAACTTCCAAAGCCGATGACAAGGAATATTCAGAACAGTCAAAACTGAAGTATGAAAATGGACAATGAACAAAGAAGAACACTGACCAAATTAATACTTGCAGAAGAGAAGCGGAAGCCAGTGACATATATATATATATATATATATATATATATATATATATATATATATATATATATATATATATATATATATATAAACTTATACATATATATTGTTGGTAGTCAAATCGCGAGGTAGGAATTGCATGGGCATATTTGAAGGAGCCTCTCTCCACGTTTACGCATGCGCCCGTGAGCAAGTACGCATTAAGAAAAGTGAAACAGAAATCAGAAACCCCAGATATCCTTGTTATGGAGAAAAAGCGAAGCCTTTTCCCTTTCCACCATTTTCAAAAACGTCCTTCGTTTTCTTCTCACTCCACATTGTAAAATTGCCTCTCGGGGGTTTATGAAACGTAATAGACCATTTTATGCAAGAAGCTGCCACATATTTTTGTCTCGCGCACCTGAAGACAGAGATACCATTGTTAGCGCTTTCTGGTGGCCAAAGAAAACGGGAATAAGGTTTATTGTTATTGTTAATCAGAAGATACATCCCTACTCGCGTGAAACAAGCCTACAGGTGTCAGTGACTTGAAATTCAAGCCTCAAAGAATATGGTTTTCATTTGACAGAATCTGCATGAGGTAACAGGAATATATTTATACAACAATGTATCACGCTACAATAATTGCAGGTGCGAATGGCTAACACGTGGTTCTTCCCAAATATCAAAAACAAAACTGTGCGAAAACACAGATGAATACGATATAATATGAAAATTTAAAACTGCGCTACGGCACATGATCTCACAGAATCATAATGGACTCTGAACCCTAGAGCACTTTTAGACTCCACGCCGAAGGCACAATTGTACCCTAAATAAATCGACCGAGATAGTCTCACTATACTGTATTGTATATTTCGTATTTGCTAATGCAAAGATAAATCAATTAAATTAATATTCAAATAGATAAAAATATACATAAACAAGCAAAATGCAAGGTGATTTAATACGGAGAAAACAAATGCCTATCCTCACTGCAACTCTGCAAAAAATTTTGCAAACGATATTCCATGATTGCAGAAAAAATATCTTTTATTTCCGTCCCGCAAAACGCAATTCTATAATTTTTTAATAACTCGAAAGATGTCGCGCAACTGCAATTCTGTGCAGAGAACAGGAGAGTAAAATATAATTTGCATGGTTTGCAGAATCTCTTCTTGTCCTGATTATTTTGTTTACATTTAGTCAATAAATGAAACGGTGGCTTAACAGTGTTTCTCTTTCCTAATGCAATACCGACCACTGAACATTTCTCAGTCTTCTCACAGTGGTTCTGTCTCTCCTTCTGTATATATATATATATATATATATATATATATATATATATATATATATATATATATATATATATATTATATATATAATATATATATATAAATATATATAATAAATATATATATATATACATATATATACACACATACATATGCATGTATGTAGAGTATATAGTTACAAATAAAAATATTATATATATATATATATATATAATATATATATATATATATATATATATATATATATATAATTTATCTCTATTTATATATGTATAATGTATAGAGAGAGAGAGAGAGAGACAGAGAGAGACATTATAGATATTCTTCTCCTAGTTCATAATGTTTAGCAGCTGTTCAACCATTGTCTGACAACATTCCGTCCCTTTAGGTAATACCGTATATATCGTTATTAATCATTTTTTATAATTCTAAAATAAAATCATAATTTTGAAGGAAACACAATCGAAATTATCAATACAAATTCATAGAAGGAACATACTTTGTGTTAAGAGAGAGAGAGAGAGAGAGAGAGAGAGAGAGAGAGAGAGAGAGAGGACCCAACTAATACTTTAATAAATCACTAACTGTGAGCAATCATTGCTAAAAAGGTGCTTCCTCTACTCGAACATAAAATCCCTTTGATAATCCAACCGCCATTTTCCTCTCAATTAAACAGCACCATGAATGTATATATATATATATATATATATATATATATATATATATATATATATATATATATATATAATGTGTGTGTACATATATACAGTATATACATAAACACACACATATATATATATATATAAATACATATATACATATATGTATATATATATATATTATATATATATATATATATATATATAATATATATATATATATATATATATATATATATATATATATCGTAGAGGTCTGTGGCGCGGGTTCAATCCCGCAAGCCGGCTGATCAGAGAGGCAGACACTTTGCTATCCGTGTAGACATCCCGGATTATATATGTAATCAACGGATAGGTTTGCTTAAAAAGCAAATGGATGTTACAGACTAAATACACACACAAAACAAAGCCACTACAACACCTTCTAAAAACATAACAAACATCTCACACGTCTCGAACGCTCGCCATACCCGCGCAATAACTTCTCGCTGCTGGGAAGAAAGGGCGTTGGGTCTGGTATGATACATGAAACATACGTACCGGGGTCTAAGCGATGTCAGGCAGGGCAGCCGATCGAGACCACAGGTCTACCCCAAAGCCAAATCAAAAAGTCCTTCAAAAGAAGGCATCGTGCTTACCCCATACAAAAATGGGAATAAAAGCACGTTAAAAGAAAAAGAAGAAGAAAGAAGATTAATATTTAAAGAGAGAGAGAGAGAGAGAGAGAGAGAGAGAGAGAGAGAGAGAGAGAGAGAGAGAGAGGTAAGAAAGTTTGTCATTATAAGCCTTATAATATGACACCCAAACCGACTTTCTAATTAAAACGTAATTTTCTAGAAAAATAGAATCGTATGGAAAATTAAAAAAAATAATTTTTTGTTAATAATTCTGAAATCATCCCCTTATAAACACGCTCCAACAAAATCGTCGGAAAATAATCGCAAAAAAATAATCGCCGATAAGAAAATGAGGGGAGCAAGTCTCCCTTTAAAACTGGGTCAAAGGTCAATTTCGAGACACAAAGGGTTAAATATGCGAGCACCTCCCCGAACAATGGCGTCTCGAGAGGGTCCCCAATCTATACCTTACGGAGAGGTAAACAATAGACGGGTCCGTGAAAGTTCTGAACTATTTCTTCTCTCATTTGATCTAACTGATTTCACCTTTTCTCTCTCTCTGGCCCGCCCGTCTCCCTATTCGGGAGACTCGTTCTCTTGAACACAGTCTACAGGACCGAAGTCGAGATTAAGATAATTTTTTTCTTGTTTTCTAATTTTTTTGGGGGGAGGGGGGCGGCGGAAGGGGGAGCGGTTCTGCCACTCCAAGATGCGTTTTGGGATAAATATGAATTTAAAGAACTCGCTTGAAAGGTTTTGGCTTTTTCATGAAAAAATAAATGGAAAAATAAACATTTTCCAGTTACTTAGCAATATGAATTATTATTATTATTATTTTTTTAGGATTTCTGCCACTACATGATGAGTTTTGGGAAAAATAAGGATTTACAAAACCCAGTTGAAAGATTTTAGCTTTTTCGTGAACAAATAACGGAAAACTATAAGGGTGTTCAGAGTACTTAGCAATACTAATTATCGAAGCTTCGCGTAATTTCGTTTTAGCGTTCTTTAATTTTCACCTTTTCCTCTCATTCCCGTTTACCATCTTTCCTATAAAGTCCATTCTTTCACAAAAACTATATCCACTCCCTTTGGAAGCTGAATAAGATACAAGTATTGGATTGCCTATCCTGACGGCCTTCGCACCGTAGAGGACGTGTAAAATAGAAATAAAACCTGACTCCACGAAAATTTTTTTTGGGAGAGAGAGAGAGAGAGGGAGAACACACAACAATTCTCGATTCAGTTTTATAGTCATATTTCAAACGTGGCCTTCAAGGATGGCTGATTTTTTGACAGATTCTAGAGAGCTCTCTTGCCACCCTTCCCTGATCCGTTCACGCCGAAATCTATCGTTGTGATCGAGACATATATACGTGTGTGTGTATATATATATATATATATATATATATATATATATATATATATATATATATATATATATATATATATATATATATAACGGGACCTCATTCAAACTGGATAGTATGTAGTGATGTTTATTAAAAAAAAGTTACTTTTTTTTTTTAAACAAATATCTCCACTAGATGCCATCGAGTTTGAATGAGGTCCTGTTAGTAATTGCACTAATGCACAGAACAATTTTGTATGTGATAATGTGTGTATATATATATGTACAGTACATATGTATATATCCATATATATACATATACACAGTATTATTATTATTATTATTATTATTATAATATATATATATATATATATATATATATATATATATATATATATATATATATATATATATATATATATATATATATATATATATATATATATAATTGCGATGCGAAGATCGTGCTTGCAAGCTTTCTCGAGTTTCTGTCCCATATTCAATAATGTGATATATTTGGCACTACTTCTGTCAATCAATGGTCGTTACTACGCCATATTTTGATAATAAACCAATCATCGCCTCATCCATCATATGACAGTTTTTTAATCACGTGAGTTATCAAGAAAGGAATTGAGATTTTATCTGTGTCCTATACAAAAAAAAAATTTCAGAAATATATATTGTATATGCATTTATATATATATATATATATATATATATATATATATATATATATATATATATATATATATAATATCACACATAACCACAGGTGAAAAATAAGAAACAGGGTGTAGGTCCTATATATATACATATATATTATATATATGTGTGCGTGTGTAATACATAAATACATATGTCCCAATATGTATGTATGTATGTATGTATATATATATATATATATCTATATCTATATATATATATATATATATATATATATATATATATATATATATATATATATATATATATTCTTGGTGCTTAGTAAAGGCATTTTCATCACCTTGCAAATATATTTCACACCATACATACCCCATCAATGATCTCAACACTTTTACCACTTATTCCTCGCTTTGAAAATACGTATTACACTTCCCCATTCTTTCAAAATTCCTCCTCCACCATTTTCCCATGAAAAGCCTTTAATACGCTCAATGTTGTTGAGACTTCGAAAAAACCGACCATTCCTTTTTTTAATGCCAAAATAGAGGTAAATAACAAACACAGTTAAAAGATAAGTCCCTGGATCAGCGGCTCTGATTTCGAATCTGGCGTAAAATTGCGTAAGAACCTTCTGGTGATGCTTCTCTTTTTGAGGTCAATTTCTGTGGGAGCATTTTTACGTTTGTTTGTTTGGGGCATTACTTAAGGTTCTTTGCAGCGTCCCTTCGGCCCCTAGCTGCAACCCCTTTCATTTCCTTTTACCGTGCCTCCGTTCGTAATCTCTACCTCCCACCTTTCTTTCCACCATCTCCTAACAACTGATTCATAATGCGACTGCGAGGTTTTCCTCCTGTTACAAATTTCACAATTACTTTCATTTTCCAGCGCTGAAGGACCTCATAGGTCCCAGCGCTTGGCGTTTGGCCTAAATTCTATATTCTGTTCTTCTTGTCTATCTGTCTGTCTCTTACTTACAGGTTTGTATCCCGGTCTCCTCTGGGTATAACTAGAAGCCTCTCTCTCTCTCTCTCTCTCTCTCTCTCTCTCCGATGACCAACTTGTAAATAGATGACCCACCCGGAAATCACACGATAAGAGACGCCCACCAGGGCGCCGTTCCTGTCAATAAAGACTTGCCTGTCTTTGGACTGGGTTGATGGAACGTCCTAGTGAGAGAGAGAGAGAGAGAGAGAGAGAGAGAGAGAGAGAGAGAGAGAGAGAGAGAGAGAGAGAGAGAGAGAGATACAATTGATTGGTACAAGTCCTCTTCAAATACGCAAAGAAAAAATCAAAATTAAGATTGTAAATAAGGGGTACAGTAGCAATCCACTTTGATGTCTGTTTAACAAACTTTCCCATATGCAAACACATACGCAAAACATCTGCAGTCACACACGCAAACAATTCACATACGCAAACACCTGCACAAAACTCATGCGGACACATGCACAAACAATTTACATATGCAAACACAATTCACACGTGCAAACACATCACTAATGCAAACACATGCACAAAACATGTGCAAACAATTCACACATGAAAGCACACGCAGAAAACATACACAAACACATGTGCACAAACGAACGCACGAAACGCGTTAATTTTCTCCCTCGCTGACTTTTTCATTCATAACAATGGAATATTTCACCTCTTTTCACTGCCAGTGAATGAGCAGACAAGCAATCCTTCTCGCACCTCGAAAGAAGAAGAAGATAAAAGTTCAGCTTCCAGTCAGCATTCGTCACAAAAATAAAAGGATCTTTATGTAACTCATAAAAAAAAAAAAAAAAAACAAATTTGAATGCCTTTTCTGCATGGCCTCAGTTCCTCTCATGTGTCCTTCACCTCACTCACTAAGACACTCACACATACAGAGAGAGAGAGAGAGAGAGAGAGAGAGAGAGAGAGAGAGAGAGAGAGAGAGAGAGAGAGAGAGACTCTTGCTCAGGTCACGGAGAAGGCTGAGGAAAAAATTCGTTTGGGAATGAAAATAACCTACAGCTTCCAAAAAGGTTCTTTGATGTCCGATAAAACTGAATCTGATTGTAATTTACTTTCGGGGAATTTGAAACTGTATTTTTCTTTTTCGATTGAAATCGATAAGGGCAATGAAGTTTATCGGGAAAACTGTAAAGGATTGTCTTATATCCACTTGGCCTGGCTTAATACACTGCCTTATGTATATATATACTGTATATATATATATATATATGTATGTATATATATATATATATATATATATATATATATATATATATATATATATATATACATACATATATATATATATATATATATATATATATATATATATATATATATATATATAATATACACCGACTTGTGTACACATTGGATACACTTAGAAATATAACCATCTACACATCACTGACATGGATATCTGTACATACCATAAAAAAAAAAAACAACAAAACTATGATGTAAAGAAGTAGTCTTATTTCCGCGTATTCCTCAGAGACTTGTTGATATGGGCTTCCTACTGTTGGTATAAAATATGCGGCCCATATTTCTTCTTTTGTTTGTATGGGCGTCCCTCATTCAATATTCTGGTCCTGGTGGGAGGGAGAGAGTTCCTTTGTACAGTGCGTACAGCTCCTCATATTCACACAAACACACACATATGTACACGCACACATTTATATGTACGTGTATATATATATATATATATATATATATATATATATATATATATATATATATATATATATAATATATGCGTGTGTGTGTCTGTATAAAATAGGACTTTCTTTTGCTCCTCAATATTCTCGGATATTCTGGCTTACTTAAAAAATCCACGTGGAAATTATATCTTTGTTATTATTATTTCATCGTTATTAAGAGTTAAAGTTAATAACTTTATTAGCCAGCTAGCTTTCAAAGACTGAATTAAACCTTGCGCGAATAAACAGGAAAATCAGGGTTAAAGAGATGTATAGCATAATAGCAGACGTATAAACAAAATGATTAATAAATATAGACATAAAACCCAGGTAAAAAAAATAAATCTGCATAGGGCGTGAAAACTTTAAGTTGTCGAACTGATTCGATAGCGCCTAGAGACAGAGCCGTGTAACACGAACACATTCCCTACCATCTTTTAGCATATTTTGGCCCAAAATGAGCAAGCAAGACTCCAATATTTGATCAATATCGGTGCAAAATTGAAACCATGCACGTCCGTGCTTGCGTAAAGCCACGTTAACGAACAAGCACAGACTTCATTTTTCCCGCCAATATTGATAACTTGATGCGGGAGAGTCTGGCGGCGGGAAGATTCTAAAAGGCGCCAGAAAAAGACGCGGTGGTCTCTCGACCCCTTGCCTCCTTTGGCCTGTTATATACTAGATGAATTGGTTTGTGTGATCTGTGTACAGTGGGGCGAGATTTCACGGGAGCAAGTGCACGCATGATGGGATTGCAGCACTCGATGAAAATTCATGATGGTAGCCGAATTGCCGAGCCAGTTTCGAGTTCACTGGGCATTCAGGGAGCCGTGTCAAGAGCGGCTTTCTGAAGTTTGGGGCACGCGTGTATGTTCGAGTATTTGCCTGCGTCTAACCGTGTGATGAGCCACAGATTGGGTTGTGTACGCACGAGCTGTGTGTGTGTGTGTGTGTGTGTGTGCGAGTACAACTCTTGTGATAAAGAACAGGCTCAATTGCAACGAGTGTTTCTTAAACCATATAATATAAGAATAGTTGGATTGATTGTATGTGTGTGCATGTGTGTGTGTGTGTGTGTGTGTGTGTGTGTGTGTGTATGCGTCTTTGTCCAGATATATGATGCTTGGTGTAATCGGTTCATAACTGACAAGCACCCGCCTGTACTTCACCATCTAGATTTGCCTGTTAAAGTAGCTGTTAAAAACATTATTCATCGGCCTATTGAAAGCCATAGCTGCCGGTTAAAAGGCTTCTATATTATTCCTCCGAATATGCACAGTTACGTATTTTCTGTATAAATAATCAGTTTTTGAAAGCAGGATCAGTAATTATTGATCAGTTAGTTAGCAGCGAGCAATCTATTATATCGGGGTCACTGACTTTCATGAAACAGTGGCGTCATATGCCAAAAAATCTGTATAATATGATTTACAGCGGCGTCATATGCCAAAAAATCTGTATAATATGATTTAATGTGTGATCACTACGATGTGCAAAAAATCTGTATATGATTTAAAACGTGATCATTGCGCTATCATATCAATTACACGGGGGTAATTAATGCAGTAAATTACACGTTATATCAGTTGCAACCTATTGATTTATTCGAACACTTCCAACAAAGGAGGCTTTATCACGAGATCTATTAGGAAGCTCTGTACCCGTACCTCTAAAGGCTCTCACTTCTGCGTCTCTTCAGCGTTCATGCATCAATTTGCGAGCTCTTAAATTCCCACTATTAAAAGACATACTTTTACTCGTTTATCCTTCATTTTTTTTTTATTGGAAACTGATGTTCACTTATGCACCTCAGTAACTCAATGTTCTTTTTGAAACTGAGGTGTCGAGCAATGCGACTACTAATTTCAGAATTTTTCATTCTATGAATAACCTTATTCTTCTTTCTAAAACGGACTAGTTTAAATTCATCTGCGAGATTATGTCATCTAGATATTTTCAGCTGACACTTCTATATAAATTAACCGTGAGAGAGGCACTTGAGATGTGTAAGATTGCTGTGAAAGCTTTTTAGAGGTCTGTTTGACACATTTTCCTTTGCGTGCTAGCAGACAGTACTAGTTGTTTGACTAATCCTTCCCATTTACACAGAACACTTGAAACTCTCTATCCCCTTCTGCGCATCTTAAATCCAACAATCTCCAAGCGTCTGACATCACCCCAGGATGTAAATGTGGGTAAATAGGTCTAAGGAGTTTCGCAACATTCAAAACGCTATTCACTAAGAACCAGTTACTCGCATTTTGAAATCGAAACTGCACGAGAAGATATTACTGTACTTCTACATATCTGAATGCTACTTTATAGCCGCGTTAGGTGTTAATCACCCTGTGTTGCTAATTGGAGTTTGACAAGACACCCCAACGTAGCTGCTTCCCACAGTCCACAACTCATACGAAGATTCTGAAGCAGACTTGTGAACCCGAAGTTGGACCAGGGTTAAAGCGGGTTCTTCGAACTGAACTACATCTTCATTAAGGAGTGTTACATAAGTTCGGCAATTAACGAGCCCAGATACAGAAATAATGATAACGTCGTTCGTAGTTAGAACGCAGTTTAGTTAGAAAAAAAAAATCGTCAAGTAAATATAATCGAATGAGGAGTACACCATAACGACTTGAAAGTGGCCCTATTTGTAACTCCAACCATTCCAGTCTAGATATACTTGTTTGTTTTACATCTGCACGGTCATGCAAATATATGTAACGTTATTTTATTTATTGTAAAGAGTAATTATAACACTTGTCTTTTAACTGTCTGTGATAATGTTTCCTATAATTAATTAATTTATCATTTTCAGTTGTATATCGTTTTTTGTACGCGATAAATAAGTAAAGACGCCAATATTTCTTTCGATCATAGACATATGACAATTTGGGAAATTATTTTTCAAAGAATACAATCACGCATCGAGTGCATTTTGCATACAGTATTGTTACGGGCTAATATCCTGAGATGAATGTAAGCCCAGTAAGTGTTTATTCATTACTGTTCTTCTGCGAGGTAGTCAAAATCAGAGTTTTTTTTTTAAGAATTTGTTATTCATTGCTACAAATTACTGTATAAACTAGAATTTTAACCACCAATATACATGAAAAAATTACACAATATTAAAATTAAAAATGACAGACCTACAAGAAAAATCCTGCATTGATTTTTAGAGCATTAACTCGCGAACATACAGTAAGTAACATCTGGACCACAAAACTGAGAAGGCTTTCGTTACTTCACGCACACACACACACACATATATATAGTCTCCATAGCAACAACAGTGAAAACTTATCTCCGAACACCACATTCACGCTCCGCAATTAGTACTAAACCATAATTCTGGAGAAGGAGAAGCCATCAAAACCTAATTCTGGCGAACGAGTGTTTCCAACTGACATTAAACCTCGAGAGAAGAAGAGAATGTGGTGGCGGGCATTATAAATGTTCTTGGAGCAGACCGAGAGATTCCGTCCTGTTTATTTCTTTGTCTCGTTTTGCTTTTCTTGCGGAAGCGGACCTAATGCTCCCTCGAGTCTTTTCGCGCAAAACTCGCCGGCCTTCCTTTGTTTAGGTGTGACTGTTGAGTTTATCTTTTCACCGGCGCGGTCTTTGTTTCTTTGTTGTTTGTCTTTTTGACAGATGACGCTCTGGACACACAGGTTCCCTTTCGCATTAGATACTGTTTGTTTGTTTTCGTTTGAATTCTGATAAAAAATACGACTTGAAAAATGGAACATTAACACTGCACCAATTGGCAACAACGCTAAAATCATCTGAAGAAATCTTAGTACCATTGCTTTTAAATGAAAATTTAATAGCATTACATTTACACGATTTATACCACCTTTCGATTACTAAAATTTATGCTGATGGAGAAAAATAATTGGAAGGCATGAGTCTAGAGTATTGTTAACAAAATATACAAGAGCTTTCTCTCACTCGGCCTTGAAGATCCACATAATGTCTAACACTGAGGTGGAATAAAAGGCGTGTATGGGTCTGGCGCGAGAGGCAAGTAAAATCAAGCTTACATTGATTAGAAGGAAATAAAAATAATCAGACAACACAGAAAACGGAATCGTAGCCCTACAGAAAATGGCATTGTTGCCAAACGCCCACTCAGGCTTTTTAATGATCTCGTTTACTTTGCAATACCCTTCCGAGCAATTGCTCGTTATAAAAAAATAATTGAAAACATGCAAAAGGGGTTGGGGAAAATAGTAAATCTCGTGCAACGAAGATTGGGAAACTGCCAAATAGGGGTTACTGAAGTGCTTGATTTCTGGGCAGTTAGAAGGGGAGTTTTAAGAGGATAAGTTGGTGAACAAATCTCTCTCTCTCTCTCTTTATATATATAATATATATACAGTACATATATATAAAAACACACGTACACACTCTCTCTTTCAAGCTGCTTGATGTTTATATATATATATAAATATATATATATATATATATATATATATATATATATATATATATTATATATATATATATATATATATATATATATATATATATATATAAACGTCAAGCAACTTGAGAGACAGAGGAATAGTTATATATATATATATATATATATATATATATATATATATATATATTATATATATATATATATATATATATATATATATATATATATATATATATATATATATAAAACTATTCCTCTGTCTGTCTCAAGTTGCTTGACGTTTATATATATATATATATATATATATATATATATATATATATATATATATATATATATATATATATATATATAAACGTCAAGCAAATTGAGACAGACAGAGGAATAGTTTTATATATATATATATATATATATATATATATATATATATATATATATGAGAGAGAGAGAGAGAGAGAGAGAGAGAGAGAGAGAGAGAGAGAGAGAGAGAGAGAGAGAGAGAGAGAGAGAGAGAGTTTCTAAATAAAAACAACAGCGTTGAACAAATCATCAAGTAGGAAAGGCGAGTCTAGTAAGCGTTGTCACCGTAACACGTTTGAATTATGAGAGCTGGCAATCATATTTGGATGGAAAAACTGCACTCGAGTGAGACGTCCTCTTAGCGAACTCTGCATACATATGGAGCAGCCGTAAATTTGAATTATTTTGGTGACTTAGTCCTTGAGCTTAAAAGATCAGTTTTAGCGTTCGCATTGGTTTTAAGATTTTTATTATGGATACTTCCAAGTCTGCCATCACTTGTTCTGGTCCGTGCCCTAAGACCCACAAAGAAGTTTGAATATAACAATTCACTAATTGGCTATATTATAACTGGTTGGCTTACTTCATTACGTGATGCTATTACGTTCTAGATTTTGACACTATCCATCTGGGACTGAACACAAAGATTTAGGGAATAATTAACTATTTAGGAGAATTAAGAAAAACGACTACAGATAAATAACTGAGAGATCATATAGAAAAAAAAATAATACAAAAATCTAAACCAATCCAAATAATGATCATTATATAACAAACCAAACAATCTTGTAGAATAAGAAAAAAAAATAACAGAAATTATATAAAAAAAAACAATAAAAAACCTAAGCCAAACCAGCGAATGATCATTATCTGACACACCAGACCTGGCCCCCCCCCACTTCTTCTTCTTGTCAACTCTGATGATACTCGATGCAAATTCTAAAAGGGGGCTGTTCTTTCAGGTCAGATAGTCGAAATCGATTCCAAACTGGCGATCAATACTCCTCTCTCTCTCTCTCTCTCTCTCTCTCCCCTCTACCTTCGTTGCCACAGTTAGCCGGACTCTGGAGATTTTATCAGCGTTTTTTTCCCTCGAGGAGATTCTTTTTTTCTCCAAATAAAATGCCAGGGAGCTCGTCTCATTCGTTATCTAATCTTTCATCTCGTCCCTGGGGTTTAATTCCGTTGCTTGAAAGGCTATCCTTATGGAAAAGTCAGTAAATTGGGGGGCTTTCCTTTTGTCATTCATCAGGAAGTCAGAATGTGTTGTCTGACTTTTTTTTTTATTTAGTTCATTACGGAGTTTTTTTTAGAGGGAGTTAAATAAAGGATTGACAAGCGGACTAAACTTCTAATTACTCGTATCGAAAGAAAAGTCAGCTCGATTTTCAGTAGATTTATGATTTTAAAATCCTGAACTCATATATTTTATCCTTTCGAAAAAGAAAAACACGCCATGAAAATAACAAAATAAAAAAAATATTAAAGATCAAAGAATTTGTACAAGTATATTATACAACAGGAGTCGCGAAAATATGAGAATAAAAGACTGAAGATGTTCTAGCCTGGGCACAAGACTGACACAGCAATTAGGGAAGGCGGCTGGAGTCACCGCTAATGAGATTTAACTAAAGTGGTCAGTCTTCTAATTAGGGCTGTAGAAATCCTTCTTCTTCACGACTTCATTCCGAAAAGTATTTTGGCTCATGATTCACGAACTCGAGAATTTAGTCGGTTTTCATAAGGGAGCTTTCTAAATTAACAACATAGGGAACAGCGTTTCACGAACTCGAGAATTTAGTCGGTTTTCATAAGGGAGCTTTCTAAATTAACAACATAGGGAACAGCGTTTCACGAACTCGAGAATTTAGTCGGTTTTCATAAGGGAGCTTTCTAAATTAACAACATAGGGAACAGCGTTTCACGAACTCGAGAATTTAGTCGGTTTTCATAAGGGAGCTTTCTAAATTAACAACATAGGGAACAGCGTTAAAAAGGTACTAGAAATTTCCATACTCTATTCTGGAAAATAAGAATTTTAAAGTTCTCAAACAGGAGCATTCTAAATTAACACGAGACAGGCAAACAGTGTTAAAGCTACCGAAAGCTTCCACCAATTCTTGTGGAAAAAGAAAATAAGTATTTTTTTTCCGTGGCGGAAGAGATGTCGATAAAAATGACAGCTCACTCTCTCTCTCTCTCTCTCTCTCTCTCTCTCTGGGTCTAGAAAAAAAAAGATGGTCAAGATCACCTTAATTGATCATTTGTCTTATGTCTTCCAGGGGATGACTTTAAGGGCGGAGAGCGGAAGTGGAGAAAAATTGTCCTCTTTTTCTTCCTTTACTTTTTTCTCTCCTCTAGGTATTTGGTACACTGGTAAGCTCCTTCCTAGTAATTTCCTGTCATTTTAGCTATGATCGCTTGTTTGCCTGACACAGAAAAGACCACTGAGATGTGAAAAAGAATATGCAGTACTGTTGATTCGTTGGACCGTTCGTGTAATAAAACAGTTGTAAGTTTGCGCAACCGTTCGTGTACTAGAAACAGTTTAACGCTGTTGAATTGTCCGTGTAATAGAAACAGTTGTAAATTTGTTGAACCGTTCGTGCAGTAGTCTACTAGAAACAGTTGTAACTTTGTTGAACCGTTCGTGTAATAGAAATAGTTGTAAATGTGTTGAACCGTTCGTGTGATAGAAAGTACTGGAAATAGTTGTAACTTTGTTGAACCGTTCGTGTAATTGAAAAGGTTGTAAATTTGTTGAACCGTTCGTGCGATAGAAACCGTTGTAAATTTGTTGAACCGTTCGTGTGACAGAAAGTCTACTGGAAAAAGTTGCAACTTTGTTGGACCGTTCGTGTAACAGAAACACTGTACTGGAAGCAGCTGTAACTTTGCTGAAAAATTCATGTACTAGAAACAGTTGTAGATTTGTTGAGCCGTTCGTGCAATAGAAACAGTTGTAAATTTGATGCACCGTTCGTGTAATAGACGCTGAGTACTAGAAACAGCGGTAACTTTGTTGAACCGTGCGAATATCAGAAACAGTTGTAAATCTGCTGAACCATTCACAAAATAGAAACAGCTGTACTAGAAATAGTTGTAATTCTATTCAACCGCTCTTGTAACAGAGATACAAAATGTATGTTTGGAGATATCAATATAATTTTTTTTATTATAACCATATTTGACTGACGAACGTTTCGATAAAATCTAAGTAACTAACAGGATCTCTCACAATGGGGAAATCCACCCCCGCCCCACCCCCTTACCGGGCACATATATCTGCGATGAATGAGTTACGTTGCATCTTTAAGAACCACTTATAAAACTCTTATAAGTTAACAGTTCCCGTGGGAAGAGAAGGAACCTCAGCCTTTCTCACCTTGAAGGAGAAAGAACCTCAGCCTTTCTCACCTTGAAGGAGAAGGAACCTCAGCCATTCTCACCCTGAGAGAGAAGGAACCTCAGCCTTTCTCACCCTGAGAGAGAAGGAACCTCAGCCTTTCTCACCTTGAAAGATTAGGAACCTCAGCCTTTCTCACCTTGAAAGATTAGGAACCTCAGCCTTTCTCAACTTAGAAGAGGAGCCTCAGCCTTTCTCACCTTAGAAGAGAAGGAACCTCAGCCTTTCTCACCTTGAACGAGAAGGAACCTCAGACTTCTCACCGTGAAAGAGAAGGAACCTTAACATTTCTCACCTTGAAAGTGAAGTAACCTCAGCCTTTCTCGCCTTGAAAGAGAAGGTCCCTCAGCCTTTCTCTCCTTGAAAAAGAAGGAATCTCAGCCTTTCTTACTTTTACAGAGAAGTAACCTCAGCCTTTCTTACCTTGAAAGAGAATGAACCTCAGCCTTTCTCATCTTGAAAAAGAAGGAATCAGCCTTTCTCACCCTGAACGAGAAAGAACCTCAGCCTTTCTCATCTTAACTCCTGAAATACCTTCTAAGGCGTCTAAAACGGTCCTTTCAGAAGCCTTAAACGCCTATCACAAATCTGAAGAAGGAGACGAAGCAAATGTCTAAACATACGACGCCGGAGGTAGAAAATGGGGAGATTGTTAACGATAATGGCCTTTTCATTCTTCCCTGATGATCCCATTAATGTTGTTGGCTCCCAGTCAGAATATGTTCCCGAAACAGGTATTTCTGTGAGGCGTGGGGAAAGTGGGGGTGGGGATGGGGAGGTTTTAGGGAGGGTTGGAGGGCAGCATCATTTGAACACCATCGAAACGAGATTTCGGAAAGATCTTTTAGCCACAGTTTTCGACAAAACGAATCCGAAAGGAGACAAAAAGTCGTTCATCCTGGGGGGGGGGGGTGTTATTGCCCACTCGTTTTCCGATTCGCATCTCGTACTTCTTTTTTTTTTTTGTCCCTTCTTTTAAAAGAAACCATTGAATCACAAAAACGACCTTCCCCCTCCCCCCCAAAAAAGATATAAAAATAACGGTCCCATTCGCCTGACCTTTTCCGAGAGAGGAATGGGAGGTGGCACGGAGGAATCGTCTTCCTTCCCCTTCCTCTTCCTTTGCAGTTGGGGAAGAAATGGGAGGCGATCCTCCCATACAATGGCAAGAATGCCGCCATCGATATTTTTCAGAAGCGCTGCCTGAGAATAATGGTCGGCCTTTATTTTCTGGCATGTCTCCTGTCCTCTCTTGTTTGGGTTTGGTCCTCTGCTGAAGCGAATGTCTCTCCTCATCAGCTTTTGAGTGAATGATGATCCTCCTGCAGCCATGAGTGTGTAGCGTTCAGTCTGTCGTGATACACACACACACACACACATAGTTATTATTTAATGTTTAATAACAGTTCGTTCCCTGGTAGGACATAAAACTGAAAATAATGATATTCTCTGAAGTTCCTTAGAGATTTGTCACTTTCCCTCTCTTTTGTGCCCTGTTTTCTCCCGAATTTCTATCTTTTGAAACATTCAAGCGATAAAGCAACGCAAGAGTAACAGCAGTAAATTAAGTTAAATGTTACAGAAAGAGTAGTTTGAAAATTTCTCCCTAGAATTGATGGCAGGATAGACAACAAGCCTTTGTCAGAACAATCCCAGAGGTATAGGAGGAAAGTCGGGCAGAGTACATCAAATGGACGTGTTTTCAAGAACGTTCTCTCTCTCTCTCTCTCTCTCTTAAATGCCCGGAACGATTCAGATCAACTTACTTGTCTAGACACATTCATAAAAAGAATATTTAAATCAATCACCCGTATTTACATTGCGTACCAATCATCCATGTCCTTCACACTTCTGGTGGCTGAAATGATCAAAGACTAAAATGTACTAAAAGCCCGATTTATTGACAAACAAAAGCTTCTTGTCGTTGTAACCTTTAGGTCAGAGGAACTGCTGTGCACAGCCGGAAGTGCAGCTTCTGGTCCAGGTGTTAAAGAGAAAGGGGAGAGAGAGAGAGGTGTTTGTGTGCATCCGGGAAACAGGTAAGTGAATTAAAGGTATGGGAAAACGAGGCGGATAACAATTGATATTGATTTACATTTTTTTTAAGGTAAAGCAACTTTGGTCACAGTTGACAGCTGTTGTTGACAATTTAACTTTATTAGAGAAAATCAAGCGAAAAACAAGGTTATCTCTGGAAATCTTAAGGTATAAAATAACTTCCTGGGCTTCAATGTTATTTTTGACGTTCACACCCGACCCCTGCATGGGATTTTGGGAAGACATTTTCAGCACCATGGCCAAGACCCGCAAATGGCCACGGAAGCTTATATGCCACTGGGGATATCATTCCACAGTGGTCACCCACTCAAACAGTGATGCGGCCAAAATGACGCCAACATATCCCCTATCCACCCCCCTAAGAAAATAAACCAACAAATAAATAAATGTATAAATAAATAAATTTACAAAAACAGGGCAGACATGTTGACTCCAGTTGACTGGAATAATTTCTCTCTCGAATAACGGGACGAGATATATTAAATCGCGTTCCCTTTTCCGACAAGTTTTGAAGTGCAATAAAAACCGTTTTCGTTCGGCTCTGAATTGATGTTAAAAGCAATTATGAGCAAGATATGAAACTGCGCCACTCTTTACACGAGCCGTCTCTCAATGTCTGTCCTCACAGAGCAAATAAAAGGTCCACTTGCTAATTTCACAGGAACACGAAATACATCACAAACTGACAACTGCTTCACGTGATGAGTTCGACTTTATTATTTTCACTGACACTTGCTAATCCCATGGGACGGACATTCTAATACCCGTAACTAGCCCAGACCCGACGGGATAGAATACGGGAAGCTAAGAGGCAGGAAGAGATTTCCAAAGCCTGGCTATAGAGGGAAAGAGACAGAAACTGTATCACGCAATTCGAAAATGACAGATTTCAGCAAGGTAAGTGAGAAGTGTTGTTCTGACGGGCGTCACAAAATTCATTCCAACTGGAAAATTGGCTAAAATAGTACCTGTAAAGAAAAAAAAATAAAGCATGGGGAAAAACAGAGAGATAGCAATCTGAGGCAGGGAGAATGAACAAAAAAATTAAGGCATGTGAACAAAGGACCCTTTTCCTTAGTTAAAGTTAAGTATATCTTAGTTTAACTTTTTTCTTAGAACCAGTTTGGAACTATGAAAGCAAATTTCAGCTCACTTGAAATCCCAAGATGGTGAAATGACCATAAGATTTAATTACATTTCTACCGCACGGACTCATGGGTTTGCATGAGAGGGGAGACGGTAAAATGAGCAGAAACTGTCTCGCAAACACTGAGGTTAAGGTACAGGATACAAATGAAGATGTGTCTTCAAGTTCAGCGTCACAAGGGAGACTTTTTTCAAGGAGAGCGCAGACGATTAAGGGAGAAGTGAGAGGGAGAGGGAAAATATGGAGAGCCTACCTAAAGACGAAGGGAGAAATTGGAAATAAGTAAATAGAAGGTCACTTGTAGAGGGAGAGAATATGTGCACGCACAGAACCTTCAGGAATTTTTACAGAGTAGCTTTTTGTAATAACAGTCATTGATGTTAACAAAATTAATGAAAATTAAACAGTGCTTACTAATTTACTGTATCATTAAATGAAGGTTATAGCACAATATTAAAGTACTAAGTAATAATAATAATAATAATAATAATAATAATAATAATAATAATAATAATAAACAATACAGAACATTTACCACTTTCTTCTCCCTTTACAGAATGGTCAATAACATCCGGAGCTAACAAAACTATCAAAATACACCGACTGACCTTTATAAAGAACACGAAGTGCTTAATTAACCGAAGTCCTAAAATGATCAACTCCTTTTTTTTTTTTTTTTTTTTTTAACTAATGAGGGTTCATTTTAAAGAGCACCACTTAATAAGCTATTAGGAACCCGAAACTCAATACAATTCACCGAAGTAAAGTTAAGTTAAAAGTATACCATAGTTTAACCAGACCACTGAGCTGATTAACAGCTCTCCTAGGGATGGCCCGAAGGATTACATTTATATTACGTGGCTAAGAACCAACTGGTTACCTAGCAACGGGACCTACAGCTTACTGTGGAATCCGAACCACATTATAACGAGAAATGAATTTCTATCACCAGAAATATATTTCTCTAATTCTTCATTGGCCGGTCGGAGGAGAATCGAACGCGGGCCCAGCAGAGTGTTAGCCGAGAACGATACCAGCCGCTGTATCGAACTCACCTTGGCAAAGCCGACTCCACTGAGTAACAAGAACATGAAAAGGTAACGACTGACTCTATTACCGAAGGATATAAAAATGACACGCATTCTTCATTTAGGAAATTCCAGTAGGGCAATCAGTTGCTAAATTCGCTACTGACTTGAAAAGTGCGTCTTACTGATTGGAATGTAAAATTTAAGCCAAAAGACAACTGCTGGGACCAAAGTGGTCGTTCAGCGATGAAAGGGAAATTGAGAGTAGAGAAGGTTTTTAAGGTGTAACAGGAAGAAAACCCCCGAGTTGCACTTTGGAACATTAAAAGGAAAATGAAAGGGGTCGCAGCTAGGGGCCGATGGGACGCTGCACTGCGCCGAGTGAGGTGCACTGACGGCGCTATCGCTCCCACCACGGGGGCCTCTTACTGATTTACAAAATCATCCATTTGGCCAAGATTGTTAGTACAACAATTAAGTTTACTATCCATGCGTTGCTGAATTAATTTGATGTGAGAATTTACAACGGCAACCAAAGGAGTGTATTAAGCCTAAAAATTAATAAAAGGATACATAAACAGCAAATTTACACACTTACAAACCACCACTTGATTTAGGATAAAACGAGTTTTAGAAATGTTTTCTATCTACATTATTACTAACCATGGTAAATTTGTCAAGGCATCAGTGTTTTCTTTATAAGAGTAAAGGCCGATGGGATTGGCAACCTTATGCCCTTTTCTAGACCAAACCCAGAGAAAACAAGAAATGGGAAAGAGGAAAGGAAAGGCGGGGGAAGATGGAGTTGGATCACGATGGAAGAAAATCTATAAGCCAGGAAACACAGACGTAGGGAGAGAATTTCAAAGCTTGGCAATAAGAGAAAAATGAGCCGATGACCATATATTCGGGGACTGCCGATTTCTTCAGAACAAATATGAGAAGAGGTAGCCTCAAGGGTATTACTAGACCATGTATGAAGAGGGTGAGGAATTTTCGATTCGAGGTTAACCGAAATAGTACCTCTGAGAGAGAGAGAGAGAGAGAGAGAGAGAGAGAGAGAGAGAGAGAGAGAGAGAGAGAGAGAGAGATAGAGAGAGAGAGAGTGACTTTTTAGCAGTGGTGGAACGGGGAGACGGGAGACAGACGAGGAACGAGCTAAGAGAGAGAGAGAGAGAGAGAGATGCCTTATCGATCATGTTTCTATATTTCTATGTCAAGGGAATAAAAGGAATCGATAAGACGAAAATAGCTGGTTGAACTTTCAGTGTCCCGAAGATCTGACATTTCAAGTCCAAATGGTGCGGACCCTTTTTTTTTTTTTTTTTTTTTTTTTTTAGAAAGACAAATCTTGTAGTCGTTGGTTATCGAAAACTTGAAATTGACAATTACTGCGCTCTTCTGTCTTGTCCTTTCCCATTTTCCCAGTAACCTGCAGAAATTTTAACCATGATGGTGAGTGATTGTATATATATATACATATATATAAATGGATGTATGCATGTGCGTGTATGTGTGTGTGTGTTCGTATTTTCCAGCATAACTGAAACGCACTGAGCAATTTCAACAAAACTTGGTATACTTACGAATTACTACCTGGAAAAGAATACTGTTGGGTAAGACATCACTAGCATCAAAGGGCACCAGAGGGGGCCGGGGTGGGAAGGGCTTCCCTGAAATGGGACTGGTTCTGCCTGTAGACTTAGTAACTAAATAAACTCTACGGGTTTACCATACCTCATTTCGGTATACATATGACTTACTATCTTTAAAAGAATACTGTGGAGATAAACATCACTGGCACTAAAGGGGGGTGGGGGGGGGGGGAAGGGCGTGACTTGTAAAAATAACCGAAAATGACAGATATTAGTGCCTAATCCACAGTTTTCGAGATCGTTGAGATGAATAGTGACACCTCCAATGGCCTTAAGTCCAAGTTAAACCTCGACAGGAAGAGTGGGGTGAGAAGGGTGAAATATAAGATGTCAAAATGACAGATATTAGTGTCTAATCCATAGATTTTCAAGGTCGCTGAGATGAATAATGACACTCCCGATGGCCTTTAAGTCCAAGTTAAACCTCGATAGGAATGAGGAGTGAGAAGGGTTGAAATATAAAATGTTAAAAATGCTGGGCAATATAACTGAAGCAACTATTTTAACAGGAAAGAGAGAGAGAGAGAGAGAGAGAGAGAGAGAGAGAGAGAGAGAGAGAGAGAGAGAGAGAGAGAGTTTATCAGTTGTTATTCAGAGTTTTTCCGGGCAGTGCTGGGTTGGTCAGCTAGTGTATACATATATATAATGTGTGTATATATATATATATATATATATATATATATGAATATGGAACCCATCAACATATGAGCACGTGTTTTCACAGGGATAAAGTTCTGACTCACATCGGGATCGAACCCCGGTCTCTCAAATGAAAGGCCAGGGCCAGTGTGGGTAAACTGGTAGCGCCCTGACCTTTCATTTGAGATACTAGGGTTCAATCCTGATGTGTCAGAAATTGTTATATATATATATATGTGTGTGTGTGTGTGTGTTATATATTTGTGTGTGTGTTATATATTTGTGTGTGTGCAAATCTATTACAGCCTAAATATTTAAGAAACTTCCAGAAGAATCTTGTTTACCTTGTTATGACGGAAATTCCTACCGCAACTTCGTTAATATAAACAATACCTCGAAATACGCCAAGTTCTGGCCTGAACTTGGCATGGCCTTGTAACCGAAATGGAAAAACTTCTCGAGATTAACAATGGCGTCATTAAGCGTCTTTTTCCAGTTCTTCACGGAACCACCTCCAACTCTCCTTAACAGAAACAAGAAAAGCCTTGAGGAATTACCCAAGTGAGGGAGTTACTACGAAACCTTTCATTCACAAATTTTCATATGAATTTTATATTCCTTAAGCAATAAACAAACAAACTAGCCTAATTGATTCTCTATCCCAAGGACGTTCCAGTTAGTAGCTAAAAAGGGATTCTTTGACCTAAGGACGTTCCAGTTAGTAGCTCAAAAGGGATTCTTTGACCTAAGGACGTTCCAGTTAGTGGCTCAAGTGGGATTCTTTAACCCAAGGACGTTCCAGTTAGTGGCTCAAATGGGATTCTTTAACCCAAGGACGTTCCAGTTAGTAGCTCAACTGGGACTCTTTAACCCAAGGACGTTGCAGTTAGTAGCTCAAAGGGGGATTCTTTGACCCAACGGCGTTCCAGTTAGTACTCAAATGGGATTCTTTGACCCAAAGACGTTCCAGTCAGTAGCTCAAACGGGAGCGCGAGATGGCGACATTGACGAAAATAGCCCTGACAAAAATGGGGTTCAAGAAACTAGCGTCAAAAATATGCCAACGTGAAACGAAGCATCAAGAGCATGGAACTGAGCTTTCCAAAATTCTGAAAATAACTAAATGAATAGAGAGAGACAAGAAAAGAGGACATTGCAAAGTTTATCAAACAAAAAATGAGGGACAGAAAGTTTGCCGGAGAGGAACGGGGCCTTGTGAATATGAAATAGGATAATTGACATTCAAGAATGCAGCATTGCAAAGACAGCATCCGAAATATGCCAGTAAAAAAAAAAAGAGGGGGGGCGGGGGGTGCCGCGTCCAAGTGCTTGGCATACAGAAGTTCGTTCAGTTTTATGACAAAGGAGAATGGCCATTTAAACGCATAATACAAAGGAATAAGGAAAAAGAGGCATGGAAGAAGCACTTGAAAATATTGCGTAATATTTGCTATTTGAATCAAATGAGAACTCTGAAGGCAATTTTATGATTGCGACACATAGGGTGGGAATGTTGAGAAGTAAAGGTAACTTGAAGAATTACAGGTTTAAAAAAAAACTCATTTATGGAAGAAGTAAAATGGCTCGACAGAGCCAACAAACTTAAAAGACAAAACGGAAAACTAAGTAAAAAATAAAATCAATCATGGAACGTAGGAACCGGGGGAATAAAGATGAAAAATTACGAAATCCTGAAGAAGAAGAAGAAGAAGAAGAGGAAGAAGAAGAAGAAAGAAATACCGATAACCGTGAGATAGACCGGCCTCATTCATACGCCTGAAACATCAAGATTTGTAAAGAATCTTTCAGTGCTGACATCCAGTCAGCACTCTGCGACGTGGAAGATATTGGAGACGAGAACCGTGATAGTATTTATTGCGCGCTTACGCTGGCACCGACACACACACACACGATGCTAAATAAAGATTCCAAGGTCATTATGGGAGAGAGAGAGAGAGAGAATTTAGTTATTTTGGGTTATATCAGTGCACTGTACTATTTAGGCCAAGAGCTGAGAAGCGTATGGTACGGCGCTATTCTCTATATGCAAAAGACAAGATGACGCCTATGTATTAAAAGAACACAATTCAGAAATGTTAAATATATATATATATATATATATATATATATATATATATATATATATATATATATATATATATATATATATATATATATATATATATATCCTGACTTCTTGAAACACTTCTGTGAGAAAATTAAAATACCATGGAGGCATTAACAAACCTTTATTCCAGACCCACTTTTACACCAAACCAGTCATTCTCCTGCTTATATATTTTAACACAGACTTCCCTCCATAAAATATTTAATCACTTTTAATACATTATCTCTACCACACATCCACATACTCCACATAGCCTCTCTGCCAGCTCTGTTATAAATTTTTTGTACATATTTCTAAATTTATTTTCATACGTATTTCATAAATGCTTTACACCAAATACTAAACCTACTCACGCTCTTATTTGTCTAAACACAATGCTTTTCCCCTATCGATTGACTGACTGATTGATTTATAGATTTAGGCATACATGCCAAGCACTGGGGCAATTATGGACATTCAGCGCTGAAACGGAAATTGACAGTGAAAAGGTCTGAAAGGTGTAACGGGAGGAAAACCTCGCAGTTGCACTATGAATCAACTGTTAGGAGAGGGTGGACAGCGAGATGGAAGAAAGAGAATATGAACGGAGGTAGAGTAAAAGGAATGAAAGCAGTTGCAGCTAGCGATGCTGCAAAGGCCCTTAAGTAATGCCCTGTCAACCCTCCTGTCATTTGAACTGCAGTATTTTTCAAGCAGAATTCTCCCATAACATACCAGCGAGGAGAAACTGTTTAGGCACTCTTCAGGAAATATCCATCGTGGCTCTGCTGACCTAAATAATGAATTACGTATCTGAGAATCATTCGATAGCAGTGGGACGCAGCCAGGAAGGAAGAGAGCAAGGCAAACCTTAGCAAGTAAGACCTCCCACATCTTTTTTGAAGGACAAGTATTACTGTGCACAAGTGAAATAATACGCTTTACACCACGGAGGTCGCGCCAGCCTCCCATGCATATGCAAGGATCAGCGACAGACAACGTCGGGTTAATGCGAGTGAGCTGAATTACTTATTCAACAATTAATCTGATTTATGCGTCGTGAATTCAAATGCTCTCGTGCTGTTCATAGAGTAATTAATTCATATACTATTTAAAGGCTTAAGAACCCTTTTTTTTCACCCTTGCAATTAGGTGAAGATGTAACGGAGGAGATTTCTCTAATCTTAAACCTCACGGCACGCATAATCTTTGACCTGAATTTGTATGCATATGTTTGTATGTATGTGTGTATGTATATATACTGTGTATATATATATGTGTGTGTGTGAGCGGATGCATATATGTATATGCATATATATGTATATATATACACATGCATACATTCTATAAATATATATATATATATAGTATATATATAGATGATAGACAGATGTATAGTAACATGCATACATACACATATATATATATATACATATATACATATGCATACATATCTACCTAGTGTGGAAATAGGCCTCATACCGTGCGAACACCCCATCACACATAGACGCGGCCGCTAACAAATACTGTCACTCCCCTTCAAAGCCATAAAGCAAGACACGGCGACGAAAAGAATACGGGGTTCGAAAACAACGTCATCTTTAACCGTGTAAGATCAAACCTGGAATACGAGAATGCTTTGTTTATTCACAAACTAGCGTGAACGTATACCTGTACTTACGAAAAGAGCAGGAAGTCTCTTCTACTGTATATATATATATATAGCTTCGTTTCTTTCTTTCCAGTTTGTTGACCGATTAAATGGTTAGCTTTGTAGGATAAACAAATATCCAAGGGCGTATTTTAATGTGTGTGTGTATACGTATATATAATATATATATATACCTATACATTTACAGTATATATATGTAAATTTCTTTCTCTTTCATTCTTTGTTTTTCCATTCTTTCCTTCCAGTTTGTTGGTTGATTGCATGATTAACTTTTTCGAATAACAAATATCCGTTGATATATATATATATATATATATATATATATATATATATATATATATATATATATATATATATATATATATATGTATATATATATTTCATTTCTTTCTTTCTCCTTTCATTTTTTTATTTCTTTCTTCTTAGCTCGTTGACTGATTGAATGAATAACTTTGTCGAATAACAAATACCCAAGGGCGAGGACGCAATTTATATATCATCCTGAATGAATGGACTGTAGTGGACCAAATTCGTCTTGCCGGA
>JANJGK010000035.1:2467272-2487272 GCA_039081455.1 Macrobrachium rosenbergii
CTAGATATTCTTCAACAACCCTTCCCCAGTTTTTCCATAGCTATTTAACACATCAGTTTTGCAAATAACTTTGTTTTATCTCTTAAAAAACACGAAGTTTCTTAAATAAAAAAAACAGCAGGATGTTCTGACAATAAATGGGGGTTTATATTTAGAACTCAAAAGACAAAGTTAATGCTAACTTAAAAAATACATCGTAAGGTCTCTATATGAATAGAAGTTTCGGCCTTTCGGCAAGACAGTACGTTGCTTTCCACGCACACACACATATATATACACGTAGTATATATACACACATTATATATATATATATATATATATATATATATATATATATATATATATATATATATATATATAACAGTGGGTAGACCGTCGACTGGAGTTGTTGGAAGGTAACTGTGTCGAGGAATCGAGACCCGGCAGTACCGATCCATTTATCACTTATAAATTCCCCTTCGGTGATAATTCTCCATCGGGGATATTCCCGAAGTAGCGTGAATTTGATATTAAACAACAATTGTAGCTTCATGATTGATTATATATGTGTGTGTATATGTATATATATATATACACACACATTATATGTGCTTGTATACATATACTGGATACGTTTGTGTGATAATGAAATGAACTTAACAACTTTCACGATCGCTTTTAAAGTCCCCCCAAAGAGCAGTAATCCCGAACAAAGCATTCCATAAACAGTATCTTAACTCACCATCAAGCGAAGTTTTACACAGCAAATAACGTCTTCCGAATTCCTGCCGGGGTTGGGGGAGCAAGGGTTGGGGGGGGGGGGGGTTTGGAGAAGCATTCGCTAAGACGATACGAACCCGGGATTAATACCTCCTTAGCAGCAGCCTAAATCTTTAACGAGACTACGAAGCCGAAGCCGGAGCCAAAGCCTCACAAAGACACCGTAATCCCCCCTCGTTCGGCTGATGACTTCTATTTAGAAAGACGTAACCGTGATGGAAATCCCGCTGTGGGCGTGAGGAATCAATTATCTCTGCCGCAGTAAATCCCGTTTCTTGGACTGACGACTCCTCAGAGGGGATTTTCATTCCTTGGACACTTCCGGTGATCAGTTTGGTCGAAGTCAAATCGCCGTCAGCGACCCGGATTTTTTCATTTCAGTTCGTCTTTGGCTGCGTTTGTCTTCGAATTATAATTTCGTGTTTCCGGAGAGAGAGAGAGAGAGAGAGAGAGAGAGAGAGAGAGAGAGAGAGAGAGAGAGAGAGAGAGAGAGAGAGAGAAAATTAATTTCACTTTCACATGCTATATGGAAGATAGTAGGGTGATGGTATACATTACCTTATTAAGCTGGAACGAGAGAGAGAGAGAGAGAGAGAGAGAGAGAGAGAGAGAGAGAGAGAGAGAGAGAGAGAGAGAGAGAGAGAGAATTAATATTCATGATGCATCATATCTTCACCGCACACTGGCCTTTGATGTACTAACACCCATTCAAACGGATTTTTTTTTTTGTTTGCTACAGGGATGAATATTGAACATGTAATTACACAGAATTGAGAGATCTAAAAGAGCTTCATGCTTCAGTAATGCTGTTTTATTCCAATAGTACCCTATGCTTTTGATGAAAAGTAGTTATGATTGACATATGGTCATATATGAATGGAGTTCCTCTCTCTCTCTTTTTCTCTTCTGACAAGTGAAACTAATTATTCTTTCTCTCTCTCTCTCTCTCTCTCCTGATAATATATATCATTCCACTAGCTTCCATATTCAATTTAGAAGTCAAACTATTCATTCTCTCTCTTTCTCCTGACAATATATATTGCACTAGCTTCCATATTTAATTTAGAAGTCAAACTAATTATTCTCTCTCTCTCTCCTGACAGTATATATCATTCCACTACCTTTCATATTTAATTTAGAAGTCAAACTATTCATTCTCTCTCTCTCTCTCTCTCCTGACAATATATATCATTCCACTAGCTTCCATATTTAATTTAGAAGTCAAACTAATTATTCTCTCTCTCTCTCTCTCCTGATAATATATATCATTCCACTAGCCTCCATACTTAATTTAGAAGTCAAACTATTCATTCTCTCTCTCTCCCATGATAATATATATCATTCCACTAGCTTACATATTTAATTTAGAAGTCAAACTATTCATTCTCTCTCTCTCCCATGACAATATATATCATTCCACTAGCTTACATATTTAATGTAGAAGTGCAACTCATTGTTTTCTCTCTCTTTCCTTCCGCTGCTTCAGCTCATAATGACATTACATATCATTCCACTAGCTTCCATATTGCAAGTAAAAATTAATTATTCTCTCTCTCTCTCTCAACTGTTCGAGCTCATAATGACATAACATTCAACTACCTTCCATATTTCATGTTAATGGAAACTAATTATTCTCTCTGTCTCTTTGTTTCTAATCTTTTGTAGTCTCTCTTTATTCCGTTTCCTGCTCATTAAGACAATATAAAATAATAAACAAATGGAAATCCACTTGCATGCAAAATTGAAATTCTCCCCCTCTCTCTCTTTCACAGAATGAGATACAGGAAGGAGAGAGAGAGAGAGAGAGAGAGAGAGAGTTCACTTTATTTACTTTTGAGAAAGAAAAAATAGAAAGAATCAGCCCACGTTTCACGCCTGATGGAACATTCATTCTCAAGTTCCATTTCACCTTTCTCCAGCAGTGACTTCTTATCAACACCAAACTCGACATTTCGCTGGACTTCTTATTTTGAAGAAGTCTCAGGATTCTTTCTCCTTTTTTGAGGAACAACAATGCAGAAGTAGCAGAGCAGAGAGTGAAAAAGGCTTTCCAATTTTTTTTTTAATTTGAATACGACAATTACCAGAACGGTTCTGATTTCTATGAAAAAAAAATGTCAGTTATTTCAAATGAGAGGGCTTTTTTTTCTACATCCGTTATTTCCTTTTTATATTTTATCAGAACGGCTGAACTGAAAGTGATGAGATAAAACACCAACTATGAATAAACTGTTTATAATAATAAAAAAAGGAATCATGAAAGCACCGTTGGCACAGCTGCTGAAATAAAATGATAAAAACGTCATATTTTTTTGGTTAAGTAAAGAATTTGAATAAATATTTTCAGGAAGAGAAACCGCGATGCTGAAATAGAAAGAGAAAAGTTTTTGCCCTATTTTTTAAAATTTAAACCAGGATATCAAGAGTTCAAGTTTTTATGTATTTTTTTCTTTTTTTTTTGAGCCTCCGGAGTGATTTTAAGAAAGTCGCTTTGAAAATGGCTGGCTGCCTTCTGAAATGCGAATTATTGGAAAAATATTCTTCCCTCGTACTTGCAGAGTGCCCTTAAATCGCATGCGAATATAACACCAACACCATCACATGACTCTCACCAACAGCAAGAGCAACAACAACAACAACAACAACAACAATAATAATAATAATAATAATAATAATAATAATAATAATAATAATAATAATAACAACAATCCCTATTCCACACTCTCTTTTAATACAGTAATATAAATTTTGCATTTATTCATCTGACTTTTTAAAAATCATTCATTGGTTTCTTTACTTAATTATGTATATGGTTATAAGAACAAAGCCAAGATAGAGAAAAACAACCCAATTTTCGCTTTTTAAAAAACTAAAGAATCCTAACAGTGCAACTGTTCTGTCAACAAGACGGGGACTATAAGACAACGGAATTTTTGGGCAGAACAGCACAGGGAGACAAAACGTCTTATAAATCTGAGAAGACGGAGAAAAAGGTTCAGTAATTTGATGCCATTAAATAGATTATATGCGGAAAAGAACCAATGTCTAATTAGACAGGGAAAAGAAGAGGAAGAATAATAAAGGTGTACGATTAACCTGGGAAAAATAATTGAAAAAGAACCAAGGTGTACGATTAACCTGGGAAAAATAATTGAAACAGAATCAAGGTGTACGATTAACCTGGGAAAAATAATTGAAAAAGAATCAACGTGGACGATTAACCTGGGAAAAATAATTGTAAAAGAATCAAGGTGTACAGTTAATCTGGAAAAGATTGGAGAAGAATCAAGATGTACCGTTAACCTGGCAAAAATAATTGAAAAAGAATCAAGGTTTACGATTAGCCTGGGAAAAATAATTGAAAAAGAATCAAGGTGTACGATTAACCCGGGAAAAATATTTGTAACAGAATCAAGGTGTACGATTAACCTGGAAAAGATTGGAAAAGAATCAAGATGTACGGTTAACCTGGCAAAAATAATTGAAAAAGAATCAAGGCATATGCTGCAACAGAAGATAAGTGAGAGAAGAATGAAGGTGTATAGTTAAACAAGAAAAATAGGTGAAAAAAGAATTAAGGTGTTTGGTTAAACAGAAAAAATTGAAAAAGAATCAAAGCGTTTAATTAACGAGAAGAAAATGAGTGAAAAGATGATCAAGTGTAAGAACTGAAGTCTGATTCAACAGAGAAAAATGTGAAAAAGAATCACGGCGTCTAACTAACAAGGAAAAAGTTAAAAAAAAAAATAAAGTATAAAAGGAATCAAGGTGGTCTGATTAACCCGAAGAAAATGAGCGAAAAGGAATCACTGTCCGGGTAAAAAGAAGAAAATAACTGAAAAAGAATCGAGTATAATACGAATCACAGCGTCTGGCAAAAGAGAATAAAAATAAGTGAAACAGGATCAAGGTGTCTGATGAAACAAAAAGACAAATAAGCGAAATAATAAAAGAGAATCAAGATACTTCATTAAACAGAAGAAAATAGAGAGAAAGGACTCCAAATGGCTTAGAATACAAAAGTGAGATGAGAAGAAAATGTCGGAAGCATCCGATAAAATAAAAGTAAGCAGAGACAGTTGCTGTCGAGGAACCGGCCAACACCAGCACACCTCTTACAGGGATTGTTCGGAAATTTTAAGGGAAACTTTTCAACGATTTCTAGGAGGAGGAGGAGGAGGAGGAGGAGGAGGAGGAGGAGGAGGAGGAGGAGGAGGAGGAGGAGGAGGAGGAGGGAACAGAGAGTGAGAGAGAAAGAAAAGACTGCCTCTTTTTTTTTTTTTTTACAACGGTATATCAACAAATTTAAATTTCCCTTCGCTGAGAGAAGCTGTTTGGAAAACTGGTCAATGTGATTCGACGTACGGTGTCTCTCTGATGTGTGTTTCTCTCTCTCTCTCTCTCTCTCTCTCTATTCTATATATATATATATATATATATATATATATATATATATATATATATATATATATGTATATACACATATTTATATATAGTATATTATATATTGTATATATATATATATATATATATATATATATATATATATATATATATATATATATATATATATATATATATATACTGGAAATAATCAACACATGAACGCGTTTCACAGAAATTAATTTCTGACTCACATCGGGATCGAACCAGGGCCTCCCAAGTGTGTGGATCAATTGGTAGCGGCCAGGCCTTCCATTTGAGAGACGGGGTTCGGTCCCGATGTAAGTCACAAATATGTGTGTGTATAAATGTGTATATATATATATATATATATATATATATATATATATATATATATATATATATATATATATATATATATATATATATATATATATGTATATGTATATATATATTGAACGATATTTGTGGCCACAAGTATCGTTCAATATCCCGTTCACCATAACTCGGGAATAACTTTTCCCTTTGTACCTTACACCCAGAGGGAATTTAATTGGTATTTGCTTCGTGACTGGCAGGATTCGAACCGTTGCTTGGTTTAGAAACGATGAAAGAAGTATCAATATATATATATATATATATATATATATATATATATATATATATAATCCTTACAATATCCTAAATACCCAGGTAATAACAATTCTTCAAAAACTTCACTAAGTATCCTCATACTTTAGCGATCATACTTAGGGCCTTATCAGCTATATTTCATTTGGTAAGTTTTATAAGCAAGGAAGATTCTGGGAATAAATTCAGTCCTAGTACGATATCATTACCTCATTTACACAATAAAATTATAATTACAGTGATTATTAACCGCTTAAGCATGTCAGAATTCACGCCTATTTAATATTCATGCATTTTTACGAGAATCTCTGGCAAAAATTCTCCCGGAGCCGCTCGTCAAGTCCAAGACTTGTTTCTCATGAACTCAAATACTAAACTCTAATACTTGTTACTCAGGAACTCTAATACTTGTTTACTCATGAGCTCTAATAATTGTTACTCATGAACTCTAAACTCTAATACTTGTTCCTCATAAACTCTAATAGTTTTTGCTCATGAACTCTTAATACTTGTTACTCATGAGCTCTAATAATTGTTACTCATAAACTCTAATACTTGTTACTCATGAACTCTAATAATTGTTACTCATAAACTCTAATACTCGCTAACCATAAATTCAAATACTTGTTCCTCATAAACTCTAATAACTGTTCCTCATAAACTCAAAAACTTGCTACTTACAGCCAAAATATTCCTCCTTTTTTCATGAAACTATCAGATAGTCTCTCGAGACTTTTAATGAAATATCCCCCCTTCCCTTTCACCTCCTGCTTTCACTCTCTTTTGCTTTCACTTTCAGGGCTATCTCTGACGAAATGGACTTTCGAAAATATGCTCGTTTTTTTTTATGCCCTTTTTTTAATGCCCCCGTCCGCTCCTATTATTCCTCAACAATGCGGGGAGCAAAAACCCGATCCTAAAACTTCCAATTTCTTACATGGCCTCAACTCTACTGCCTCTTTAACCTTTGCACGGTCTTGTTTTATAGACATTGACCCCTGTACAAATGAGGCATATATATATATATAATATATATATATATATATATATATATATATATATATACATATATATATTATATATAATACAATATATATACAGTAAACATACACATAAATTATATACATATATATATATACAGTATGTATATTTATGGTAAGCATTTTTGCATAATCCATAGCAGTGTGATATAATGATGTAATTATGACCATTTTTTTATAACTTTTTCTATGACATGCATTAAGATATATAAAATGTATTAGTATACACATACACACATATATCTTTACACATATATCTCACCATGTAAGTATATGTATATATACATACCTACATACCTGTGTATGTGTATGTGCGTGTTTGTATGTGCAAGCTCCCTTCCCTTCAACAGTGCTAGTTGGGCTTCAGCAACTCAAAGGCCAAGATTAAAGGCGGCATTTGTAATGCCGGGACATCTAACCCTTATGAAGTGACGCTGGATTCTACATCAGTGATTTACCAGAGATTTTATCATTTCCTGACTGCGTCGTCTGATCTCCCAAGAATTTTAAGGGCTGCCTGAAACCTGTGATGTTGATGTTTGTCGTCTCCTTTGATGTTAATGTGTTATTCGTGCTCCGAGAATATTCATATGCCGAAGTTTGCGGAGGTGTGAAATTGTAGATTTAAAACGTTTTGAAGGGGGGGCGGGGGGCGGAATCAAATTTGTAAATCGTACAGAGAGGGATGTTTCCTTTACATGAATAGAAGTCTATGAAGTGAATGGGGATTCTTATTGTTATTCGATCAGTCAGTACCTGTTTTTTCTTTGGCAAAAATAAACTTGAACAAAACTAAAGAAAAAGTCAATCATTCATATGTGTTGCTCAGGGGCGCTTCTTGGTCTCTCAACGTAAAAATTTAGTTGTGAAATATTAAGTCATTTTTACCCCTGAATACTCGTTATTCTTCCAATGCCAAGATACGTCATGGAATTAAAATCGTAAAGCGGACCTTGCTTTTCCGGCAGCATAAAAATTTTAACGGAAAACAGATTTTTTTTAACCTACTTTTTTAAACCTATTTTTTTTTTACCAGTAAAAACAGTCCTTTGCCCAAAATGAAACAACGCGTCAACATTAGGTTGTTTAATAACTTATAAATGGCAGAGAGACGCTTGTTTTTCCTTCGCAGCCGTAAAAGTTTGCCTTGAAAATAGATAGGTTTATCTGTTACTTTGATCGGTTAATAATTTCTATATTTTGTATAGGTGTTTATGGTTGGTCGTCAAAGGTCAGGCAGCGAGTGTCCGATACTAAGGTACCTGTGATGTTAAAGGTTTTCACACAAGATATTTTCATACAGGATACAGAAACTGAGAGAGAGAGAGAGAGAGAGAGAGAGAGAGAGAGAGAGAGAGAGAGAGAGAGAGAGAGAGAGAGAGAGAGAGAGAGAGAGAGAGAGGGGTGGGGGCTGGATTATTACGTCAGTATATATGGAAGTGGGAAAGAAAGAGAGAGAAATGGAGAGATTGTTCTTTGCCGTCAGTCCTATGAGAGAGAGAGAGAGAGAGAGTCCAGATTTCTTACCAGTCCAAATATCTTACCAGCTCAAATCCCTTTCCAGTCCAAATCTTTTACCAGTCCAATATTTCTTACCAGTCCAAATCACTTTCCAGTCCAGATTTCTTACTAGCCCAAATCTCTTACCAGGCCAAATCTCTTACCGGTCCAAATCTTTTACCAGTCCAAGTTTCTTACCCGTCCAAATCTCTTGCTATCCAAATATCTTACTACTCTAGATCTTTTACCAGTCCAAATGCTTTCCCAGTCCAAATTTTCTCCCAGGTCAAATTTCTTAGCAGTCCAAAATTTTTACCAGTCCAAATTTCTGAACAATCTTTATTTCTTATCTGTACAGATCTCTTCCCAGTCAAAATGCTTTACCAGTCCAAATTTTTCCCAGTTCAAATTTTTTACCAATCCAGATTTTTTACCAGTCCAAATTTCTTACCAGTCCAAATTTCTTACAAGTCCAAAATTTCTTACCAGTCCTAATTTCTTACCAGTCCAAAATTTCTTTCCAGTCCAAATTTCTTACCAGTCCTAACTTCTTACACCAGAAACTAGCTTCTCCCGTCAACCGCCCCCTCGAAGCCATTCTGGTTCACACGACTAGAAAATGCAATGTAATTGCAATTCATTGATTGACTGCCGAATACACGCTGGCGGAAAAACATCTGCTCTTGGCACCGACGCAACTGCGATGCGATGCGATCTTGCAAAGTGATAAATGCAAATGAAGTCCTTTTCACTGTGCGCCTCTGACGCAACTGGCTGTGCCTGATAGTGAGTATGCGCGTCAAGGGGAAGGTTAGAAAAATCGAGAGGCCTACGGGAAGGAAAACTGTAATGAATACGTCAGCAATACATTTTAGTTTTTTTTTTTTATTGGCAGCGAAACTATTGTGAAAATCTTGTAAGGTCGTTCAATTTTTTTTTTGGGGGGGGGCCGGCTTTACTGTCACTGAATGTTCTATTCAATTTTGCCAGTAATATTAAAACGATCAAATTAGTATTGGACATTTTCGGGCTAAGCAGATCGAGACTACAAAGTCTACCCCAAAGCCAAATCAAAGTCCTTAAAAAAGAAGGCATCGTGCTTACCCCATACAAATGGGAAAAAAGCACGTTAAAAGAATAAGAAGTGCTAAAAAAAACTCAAAAATGTTAAACTGACACTTCGTTGAATTTACACTCCTATCTAATATGCAACTGAACTAAATACTATCAACAAATGCACTGGTCGAGCCCTTACTAATTCACAGATATAGATACACATAGATATATTTCATATACAAAATGAAGTTAAGCTGACAACACCATGACATTCCCCTTCCTCCATTTAATATTAAATAAGACAAGTGAACCAAGGTATATTGAAACGAAATTCCTCTATCAGTGACTCCATAAACCAGGTTATACCCAAAAGTCACTCCTGTCCTCACTTTATCAAATCTTATTTAATGATATTAGCTAATCCTACTTATTTATGGTAATAACTCTGATATTCTCGAATTTATAAACAATTACAAAGGAAATAATGACAACGATCGTGCAGAGATAATAAATATAACTATATTAGCAGAATAACCAGCCTCTCCCAGGCTGGAAAGTAACTGTGAATGACCTTGACTCGTTATGTTTAAAGTTAAAAAACTATTTGACCTTTGGCACAAACGTGAGATCTTGACCTCAACCCACCTCTGCACTTAGGCGTCATTAGTGGGTTATGCATTCTAAGTGTGAATCACCAGTCTTGTACAGTTGAAATGTTATGGGAAAGGTCAAACTCCTCTTTTGACCCCTTGGTATGACCTTCACCTCAGTGTCATGCGTCACAAAATACCTCCGAGTGAAAAGCACCAATATATACATATATAAATATATATATATATATATATATATATATATATATATATATATATATATATATATATATATAATTATAAATATATAAACATATAGGCCTATATATATACATACACAACACACACACATATATATATATACATATATATAATTATAAATATATATACATATAGGTCTATATATATACATACACAACACACACACACACACACACATATATATATATATATGTACACACGCATACGTACATACATCTGACAGTCCAATCAGAAATATGGATATTGATATCATGGATGAAATGACATACGGAAAAAAGTCAATAGTCCCAACAGAAGGCGTCACGCTAAAAGCTTCGGCGCTTATTTCCTACTAGTATTACATGAGGTACAGAGAGAGAGAGAGAGAGAGAGAGAGAGAGAGAGAGAGAGAGAGAGAGAGAGAGAGAGAGAGAGAGAGAGAGCAAAACCTAATTAGCTGCTTACGAATAGTGGAGTGCGGAACACAATTGCCAAACTTGAGCCGGTTATGTCATCTCAATTAGTGTACGCGTATGACAATGATCCGTCCTTTAATCACAGGTGGCTTATGCTACATCCCCCAACAATATCGGGGAATTAAAATGGTTTAAGTTAAAATGTTACATTAAAATGTCAGGATTTCTATCACGCAGACAGATTGCATCGCATCGTGAATACTAATTTATTTTTAATGAGTTGTTTACATAAATTTCGCACGGAGTACGAGATATAAAGAGCACACATGTATGTATGTATGTATATATATATATATATATATATATATATATATATATATATAACACAAGTAAATATTATAACTTCTCGTGGTAATACTCCAATCGTAGTTATAGCTTTTAGAATAAAAAAAATAAAAAACTAGCGTCTTTCTTCAATACAAATAAATAAATAAATAAAAAAATATTCTAAAAAAACTGCGGCCATGGGTCTAAACGAGGCTTGAGAGAGAGAGAGAGAGAGAGAGAGAGAGAGAGAGAGAGAGAGAGAGAGAGAGAGAGAGAGGCAAAAATTCGTCAGGTTTCAAGTTAGGATGAGGATTAGGTTTTCATTCCTCCGCTCTCAGGATTCCATTAGGATGCGTCCTCGAGCGTCCTACTCGACTCCTTCCTGTGGCAACGCCCATATGGGAGGAAAGGAGGCCATCTCATATTTGCCTTAATCATCGGAAGGAAGCTTCTCTCTTCCAGCGCTCGCCGATGAGATCGTATCGAAGAAGGGATTTTCTTTGTGTGTGTGTGTGTGTGTGTGTGTGTGTGTGTGTGTGTGTGTGTGTGTGTGTGTGTGTGTATTTCATTGTTAACAATATGTAAACAATTTGACAAATAAAAACTTTGCGCAATATAGGCCTAATGCCATTGCTGTTACAATGTCTGCGTTTCATCAAAGTATAATGAACTAAACTCCGTCACCGTATCCACTGTAGAGTGAAGTGAATCCATGTGCTTTGTCAAAATATTCTGAATATAATTATCTAATCTGGCCCAAAATATATTTTGAGTCCCACTTTGTAGCACACGCCAAATTCATGTCACTTATCAAAAACATCAAATTTGACACTATAATGATCTAATTTAACTTCAGTTGCGTTATACTGAACTCGCCTCATTTGTGTTGTAACAATGTAACACATCCAGGCTCATTTGCGGTACAATACAATAAAAAACAAGAAAATTGTGTTGCAGTATGTTGAACACATCTAATTAGTCTCACCCTATACCAAACGATCCCTAATTGCTTTACAAAGAGAACCGTGTGGATAATTGGCATTTTTCCTGAAGGATAACTTTTTAACAACTAAGTTTATCGTTTATTTCAGTGAATTAGAAAAATCAAAGTATATATGTTTGCGTATTGTGCCTTACTCAAGCATGGGCAATAATGATCTACTAGGCCTACATCGTGAGCCGTTTGTAAACAATAACTGTTAGTGTGAATCGAACAGCAATTCATCATCAGCCTTTACGTAATTACACACAAACATACATACATAACTGTATATATATGTGTGTGCGTGCGTGCGTGTGTGTGTGAGAGAGAAAAAATTTATTTTGTATATTTTATGTCCCGCATGTGCATATTCGTTCAAAAAAATTTCATGTATGAATGCAAAATGTATAACACTGAATCCTGGCACACTGAAGAAAATAAAAAAAGTTATGTTCCTATGTATATGACATTATATGAAAACTAAATTCAGATGAATTATACAAAGCATAAACTGATTTCCCAGCTCTCCCTTGTCTAACTAACAAGATGCGTTTAATGAATGCAATTACGGTGACAAACATTAAATTTCAAAACGGCAAATTCCTTAATTACGTTACTTCGCAAAATTTTTATATTTCACCCAGAAACCGTAGCATCGTCAGCAGAGCGCAATTACTTCGTATACACGTATAGTCATACAGCACTTACCAATCTCGTGGCGTCGAGGAGATATTTTTCGGCTGGCACCTTACGGGACACTTCCTAGTGGGGCACTGGTTCCTTGGTTTGAATTTAAAAAGAGCCGTGGGAGCAGAAAACTTGCGAACGGTCTCCCGCCTCCGTCCACCCACCGACACTGTCAGATGTTAACTGGCAGTAGGTAGGTGGAAACACTCTCGGAGCCTCCCATCGAACAACACCCCCACCACCACCCCCACCAACCCCCGCCCCTCCCACCAGAAACTCCCCAACGAAACGGAGGACACCCCCCCCTCCCCTGGAGACCCCCGACCTCTACAGTTGCCAGATAGCCTCGAATTCAAATCTCGTTCTTTTGTCGGGGGGGAACTCCCCACCCAACTCTTTCAAATCCAAATATTGCGGGAGGATAGCTTTTTTATTTTAGGACATTCGGAAGGAACTTGTGTCCCCTGCTGAGGATGTTGGGGTTGGGTGGGGAGCGGGGCTTTATTTACAATGAACGATGGGAATCACTCGGATATCAGAAGGCGAGTCGGCTGCTGACATTAAGCTCCTTTCTCACTATTTCATCTCGACTGAACTGGGCGGGATTTTGATTTGCTCGATCGAAATCCATTTCAGCGCTCGCACGCTCACCTCACTTTATCACGAATATACTCCTGCGATCTTATCTCGTCGTGCTGAGGTACGGATAGTGGAACTATAATGGGGGTGAACAGGATACAGCAATATAGAAAAATAAAAAGAGAGGGAGAAAGTACTGTAAGTTTTGGAAGAGCGGCGAATGCTACGTCATTGTTACCGCTCTCGTAACGCAATCATTCTCCAGCGAAAGAGTCAACACGAGCATCACTCTGATACGCGGAGGATTAAAGATCAAAAACTGTTTCATTCATTGTTTACAAATTCCAAAACACGAGAGCTTCCTGTTTCAACAGAGGAAATGAATAAAGTAAATTGCATTCACATGGATCAGGGAGGGTCATATTGCAACAACCTTTCCCGCCCAACAAAGGAAAAGTGATAACCATTTTTTGGGTGTTTTATTTTCGGCGGCGAAAGAGAGGTTTCCCTGATTGTAGCAAGAGGCTGCTGACGTGGGTTTGGTCTTTGTAAAGTTGGGCGGAAATGTTTGCAAGATATCGAATGTTTTTTTTTTCTGATGCGTTAGTTGCTGGCTCGTGTAAATGAGATTATTAAGACTTCGATCTGAACGATGATGATGTGGAAAGCTGTGCTGAACTATCTAGTCGTTTTGTGTGTATGTATATATATATATATATATATATATATATATATATATATATATATATATATATATATTTATATATACATATATACATATATATATGTATATATGTGTGTCTGTGTGCACAATGATATGCTATGTAAACTCCTAACCGCATATGTATTTTGAACAGACATTTGATAAGGGCGAGTAAATAGCTTACATCCCACACCTTTCCGTCCCAGCACAACCGTTAACTTAATTCAAACATGCATGTTGTCGCCTGCCTATTAACATATAAAGTGGTTACGTTATGGGTGAACGTAGAGAGATGTGTTTATGAAATGGCAGCATTCGTCTCTGTTAATATTTGATCGTAAATTGATAACGTTGGGTAGATGACAGTGGACTACAGTACGCCCCCAGAATATAATGAATGGAAGTAATTCACTATTTCGTAATTAACAGTGTGATATTTCATTCTGGCCTCGCTGTTCCATCATGTTTGAGTTTACTGAAGGTTCCATAACAGAGCGGTGCTAACATCGTCTGAAATCCTTGTCGTCAATTGCTCCACAAAGCGAAGGTTGATATAATTGGACTATCTTTCAATTATATTAACCGGCACATAACAGAGGTGAATTTCTATTCCTTCTTAATCTTTCATATAAAGAAAACAGTGAGAGAATATTCTAATAGAAATTTGCGGAGAAAAAAAAAATACATTTCGATGGCAACAAGGAAAAATGAATGGCACGGAATGGATAAAAAAAAAACACACCCCAAAGGTTAGTTTACAAAAAAAAGTTCCTCCCTCTTTGTATAGTGTTCTCCAAGAGGTCAAACTCTTCACCGCCATTTCCAGGCCTTTAAATGACTTTCTACTCTACCGGATTTCGCCTTTTATTCACCGAACCCAACGACAGTAGACTTTTATTTAGCATCAAATCCTGAAGTTGTCGTCGATCGTACGTTTCATGGTGGCCCCCTATCAGTGGTGTACTGACACCTTTGTCTATTTGCTTAACTTTTGATATGAAATGTTTCCTCTGATCAGTGGAAATTACTTTATCACAATCCCTGATAAGTCTACCTGGACTTGCGTTTGATTTCAACAGGAGAGAGAGAGAGAGAGAGAGAGAGAGAGAGAGAGAGAGAGAAAAACATTAAAACTCTACGGTGGGAGCATGCCACGTTTCGTTTATTATTATTATTATTTTTTTTCTATCATAGTACCTATTCGATTGGGTGTTTTTTTTCTTTTTATAGTGTGGGGTTCCGGGTTGCATCCTGCCTCCTTAGGAGTCCATCACTTTTCTCACTGTGTGCGCTGTTTCTAGTAGCACACGCTTCTGCATGAGTTCTGGGGCTACTTCGGCATCTAGTTTTTCCAGATTCCTTCTCAGGGATCCTGGGATCGTGCCCAGTGTTCCTATGATTATGGGTACGATTTCCACTGGCATCTCCCATACCCTTCTTATTTCGATTTTCAGGTCTTGATACTTATCAATTTTTCCTCTTTCTTTCTCATCTACTCTGGTGTCCCATGGTATTGCAATATAAATGAATAATACTTTCCTCCGGTCTATTGGCACGTAACACCCTATCTGTTCTGATACCATAGTCCCAGAGGATCTTTGCCCGATCGTTTTCTATCACTCCCTCAGGTTGGTGCTCGTACCACTTATTACTGCAAGCTAGCTGGTGTTTCTTGCACAGGCTCCAGTGGAGGGCTTTTGCTACTGAATCATGCCTCTTTTTGTACTGGTTCTGTGGGTGATAGTCTCGTCTTTCATACTGCACGTGCCACATATGGATGAGATGTTATTTCCATCTATTGTTCTTTGGACATATCTTGTTCTTAGGGCCTGATCTTGCGCCGCTGTTAGCATTCCTTCTGTTTCCTTCTTGAGTTCTCCCCTCCGTAGCCATTTCCGTGTTTCATCGCTGGCCAGTTATTTAGTCTGTCTCATGTACTGTCCGTGCATTGGTTTGTTGTGCCATTCGTCTCTTCTGTTTTTCATTCTCCTGTCTCTGTTTATTTCTGGGTCTTCGTCTACTTTTATCAGTCCTTCTTCCCACGCACTCCTTAGCCACTCGTCTTCACTGGTTTTCAGATGTTGCCCCAGTGCTCTGCTCTCGATGTTGACGCCGTCCGCTATGCTTAGTAGACCTCTCCCCCCTTCCTTTCGTGTTATGTACAGTCTGTCTGTATTTGCTCTTGGGTGTAGTGCTTTGTGTACTGTCATGTGCTTCCTAGTTTTCTGGTCTATGCTGCGGAGTTCAGCCTTCGTCCACTCCACCACTCCTGCGTTGTGTCTGATTACTGGTACTGTCCATGTGTTTACGGCTTTCGTTATGTTTCCGGCATTGAGCTTTGACTTGAGCATCGCCTTAAGCCTCTGCATATATTCTTTCCTGATCGTATCCTTCATCTCTTGGTGTTTTATATCCTCTCCTTCTATTATTCCCAGGTATTTGTATCCTGTCTCATCTACGTGTTTGATGCTATTCCCGTCCGGTAGCTTTATCTCTTCAGTCCCTGTTACTTTGCCTTTTTGTATGTTGACCAGGGCACATTTTTCTAATCCAAACTCCATCCTCATGTCCCCAGATACAATCCTTACAGTCTGGGTTTGGGTATCTATTTCCTTGATGCTCTTACCATACAGTTTGATGTCGTCCTTGAACACGAGATGGTTAATTCTGTTGCCTCCTTTCTTGAGCTGGTACCCAGCATCCATCTTCTGCAGTACTTTTGTCACGGGAATCGTGGCTACTACGAATAGTAGAGGGAACAGCGAGTCGCCTTGAAAGATCCCTCTGCTGATGTTAACCCCTGCTAGTCTTATCCCAGAGCTTGCGAGTACTGTATTTCAGTTGCGCATTGTATTTTTTAGGAAGCTGATGGTGTTTTCCTCTGCCCCATATATTTTCAGAGGTTCTATTAGCCACGTGTGCGGTATCATGCCGAAGACTTTGTTGTAGTCAATCCACGCCATGCTTAGGTTGGTTCTCCTTCTCTTACAATGCTTCATTACCACTTTGTTTATCAGGAGCTGGTCTTTTGTGCCCCTACACTTCCTTCTGCAGCCTTGCTGCTGGTGGGGGATGGTGTTTGTACCCTCTAGGCAATTGTATTATTATTATTGTCGTTGAAAATAATGGCTTTTCTACGACATTCAATTTATATAGAATCTACTCTATTCTTCTTAACACCTTTTCATTATCACGACTTGTTACACCTGCTACACGCTGATGAAAAGAAGATATTAAGAAGAATAGAGAAGACTCTACATAAATTGAATGCCGTAGAAACAGCCATTATTGTCAATGCCACTGCCTTGAGAGAAGGTCCCACCCCTTATTATTATTATTATTATTATTATTATTATTATTATTATTATTATTATTATTATTAAAGTATCACACTCACTGTCTAAATATCAAGCTGTTCCTTTCTGTCCTAGAAATACGAGCAAAAATGGCAAACACTAAAAACAACACACAAATTTATAAGTGAAATGATCGAGTTGGCAAGAAACAGCCATCTATTCGACACTTGCCAGCAAGATAAATTACACGTCTCCCTCTGAACCGTCCTCTCCTTTCGTCTCTCCTTTCGTCTTAAAAAGCAATTGCAGGTAATACTCTTAAATAAACTTCAGGCAATTCTCTCCAATAAATTGCGGGTAATACTCTAAAATAAATCACAGGGAATATCCTACAATGAATTGAAGGTGATACTCAAAAATGAATTTCAGGTAATACTCCGAAATAAATTGCAGGTGATGTTCGAAAATAAATTTCATGTAATACTCTAAAATGAATTACAGGTAACGCTTTACAATAAATTGCCAGTAATACCCTGAATTAAGTTGCAGGTAATACTGTAAAATATCCGTTCATTCATCAAGCTTTGAAACAAATTGCGTAAGTCAGAGTTCATTGGGTTTCAGGAGAAACCATTAACTTTAACCTAACCATTACCAGCCAAAGCACTTTGTGTTTATGTACTTAAATAAACGCGTTCATAAATACTGTCTCATTCACAAGCCTTCCCCGCTATCAGAGGTGGTCTCAGAGAGAGAATAATTACATTGAAATGGAATGGAGGATACAATTTAGGCCAAAGGCTAAGCCCTGGGACCTATGAGGCCATTCAGCGCTGAAAGGGAAATTGAGAGTAAAATAGGGTTGAAAGGTGCAAATGTTAGGAGAGAGTGGAAAGTGAGATGGAAGAAAGGGAATATGAATGGAGGTACAGTAAAAGGAACGAAAGGGATTGCTGCCAGGGGCCGAAGAAGCGCCACAAAGAACCTAAAGTAATGCATACAATGCACAGCGTGGGGCGCACTGCAGGCACGACTTCCCTACAGGATCTTACTTTCACAGTTGAATCAAAACTGAATCCATGTACAATAACCCTCCTCGGCGTCAGCCTCTTCCTATACCTACACCGAAGGAGGCTCATCAACACCGCGTCGGCCCCACCAATAAAAGGAGACACCAAACGCCTCTGTCTTGTCCGCACTCTCCTGAGTCCTCTTACAGCTCACACCTTCGGGATTTTTTCGGTCAAGGAGCGTCTCCATTACCTTAAAGCAATCAAAATTTGCTGACTTTTTCCCTATGCTTAGGCTTACATTATTTCTTTTATTAAGCTGTGTACAACCTCTTAATTATATATATATATATATATATATATATATATATATATATATATATATATATATATATATATATATATATATATATATATATATATATATATATATATATAATGTTTGTGTATTTATGAGAATGATTGTGTGTGTGTATATATATATTTATATATATAAGTATATATATAAATATTTATATATACACACACAATCATTCTCATAAATACACAAACATATGCACAATACACAGACAATCGCTTTCGAGGATACAAAAATGAGAGTCAACCCAGACTATGAGGACAGCAATAAACTCAAAAAAGAATTACTTGTAAATCTAGAAAACAAAACTGAATCGTCTAAAACTGCCCCTCTCCAACAACAGAAAAGAAAGGCTTAAAACAAATGCGTCCCCAGAAAATGAACAATTTTAACTCATGGAGAGATTAGAGACAGATGGACTGGCTAATCTCAGCCAGTCTCGCAGATTAGGATTCAGTTTACAGAACAATGAGGAAATTCGTATCAGAATCGCCGAACTGCAGTAGCAACGTTTGAATATTCCTTATGCGACAAACACCGGAATAAGCTCAAGTGAAGCTGGAAGCGTATATTCGGAGTACTTGTCATCATAACAGAAGACGCAGGAACACGAAAGAAAAAAGAAAAAGCTTCCTCTGGAAGGAGTACAGTGAACAGGCAGCTGAAATCCTATCAAATACTACAGAGACAGGGATCGGAGACAAAGCCAGGCATCAGCATCAAAAAGATTTGAATTCAGGTGGTACACATTTTAAAATTAGAAAACTGAAAATACGGTCTGTTATATATGTGTATATATATATATATATATATATATATATATATATATATATATTATATATATATATATATATCAGTCTTGCTCTTTCATTTTAAAGCGTGCATACCACTTTAACATACATAATTCATTATCGGAATTATATGCTCTAGGTTTGATTATTTTCAGCGGCTTTATAATGTTCGATTTCGTAAGATTTGAGAACGAATGGTTCGGGTATTTATTTTAATAAGCTATAAAGCCTTATATATTTGATTAAACAATAATAAAAACCAACAGAAAAACATTATATTTACTAGTTATAGATACAGGTAAAAACCGCTCTTCGCCAAGGCACGAAGAAATAACGCTTCAGACATTTCTGAATAAAATATTGTGCACAGTATATGGCCTGCAAACAATGCTACATTAGCAAGTATCTTCTGGAATTTATAAATGTGATTCCTCCATTAATGAAATAATCAAACTACCGATAACAATATTTTGCACCAAAGAATGCCGTACTCATTTGAGCGTTTCTTTAGCCGAATCATTTTATCGCCGCTGCCCTGGAACAATTTGCTCTCCATATAAGAGGACGAACGCGTCAGTTATTGTGCTTTTCGCAGCGGACAAACTTTGCGTCAAGTCCCGTGCAACGTCAAT
>JANJGK010000035.1:2489772-2597272 GCA_039081455.1 Macrobrachium rosenbergii
TCTCCCCAACCTGCGCCCCACCCAGAAGGAACTTTTGCCCAACAATCCCGTCATACATTCCAACTTCGGCCCCCTTTGAGACTCTTCTTCAACTTCATAACTTCCGGAGGGATGTTCCTTCCAGTCCTCGATGTCGAGTGGTTTTTTTTTTTTTTTTTTTTTTTTTTTTACGTTCATGCTGCTACCATCTGTAGGATAGCTACAGATGGGACAGTTATATTGAGGGACTACTTTCTATTCCTTTCGTTCATTATCCGTCTATCTGTAGGATAGCTACAGATGGGACAGTTATATTAAGGGACTACTTTCTATTCCTTTCGTTCATTATCCGTCTATCTGTGGGATAGTTACAGCTGGGACAGTTATGTTAAGGGACTACTTTCTATTCCTTTCGTTCATTATCCGTCTATCTGTGGGATAGTTACAGCTGGGACAGTTATGTTAAGGGACTACTTTCTATTCCTTTCGTTCATTATCCGTCTATCTGTGGGATAATTACAGCTGGGACAGTCATACTAAGGGACTACTTTCTATTCCTTTCGTTCATTATCCGTCTATCTGTGGGATAGTTACAGCTGGGACAGTTATGTTAAGGGACTACTTTCTATTCCTTTCGTTCATTATCCGTCTATCTGTGGGATAGTTACAGCTGGGACAGTTATATTAAGGGACTACTTTCTATTCCTTTCGTTCATTATCCGTCTATCTGTGGGATAGTTACAGCTGGGACAGTTATGTTAAGGGACTACTTTCTATTCCTTTCGTTCATTATCCGTCTATCTGTGGGATAGTTACAGCTGGGACAGTTATATTAAGGGACTACTTTCTATTCCTTTCGTTCATTATCCGTCTATCTGTGGGATAGTTACAGCTGGGAAAGTTATATTAAGGGACTACTTTCTATTCCTTTCGTTCATTATCCGTCTATCTGTGGGATAGTTACAGCTGGGAAAGTTATATTAAGGGACTACTTTCTATTCCTTTCGTTCATTATCCGTCTATCTGTGGGATAGTTACAGCTGGGAAAGTTATATTAAGGGACTACTTTCTATTCCTTTCGTTCATTATCCGTCTATCTGTGGGATAGTTACAGCTGGGACAGTTATGTTAAGGGACTACTTTCTATTCCTTTCGTTCATTATCCGTCTATCTGTGGGATAGTTACAGCTGGGACAGTTATATTAAGGGACTACTTTCTATTCCTTTCGTTCATTATCCGTCTATCTGTGGGATAGTTACAGCTGGGACAGTTATGTTAAGGGACTACTTTCTATTCCTTTCGTTCATTATCCGTCTATCTGTGGGATAGTTACAGCTGGGACAGTTATATTAAGGGACTACTTTCTATTCCTTTCGTTCATTATCCGTCTATCTGTGGGATAGTTACAGCTGGGACAGTTATATTAAGGGACTACTTTCTATTCCTTTCGTTCATTATCCGTCTATCTGTGGGATAGTTACAGCTGGGACAGTTATGTTAAGGGACTACTTTCTATTCCTTTCGTTCATTATCCGTCTATCTGTGGGATAATTACAGCTGGGACAGTTATATTAAGGGACTACTTTCTATTCCTTTCGTTCATTATCCGTCTATCTGTGGGATAGTTACAGCTGGGACAGTTATATTAAGGGACTACTTTCTATTCCTTTCGTTCATTATCCGTCTATCTGTGGGATAGTTACAGCTGGGACAGTTATGTTAAGGGACTACTTTCTATTCCTTTCGTTCATTATCCGTCTATCTGTGGGATAGTTACAGCTGGGACAGTTATATTAAGGGACTACTTTCTATTCCTTTCGTTCATTATCCGTCTATCTGTGGGATAGTTACAGCTGGGACAGTTATGTTAAGGGACTACTTTCTATTCCTTTCGTTCATTATCCGTCTATCTGTGGGATAATTACAGCTGGGACAGTTATATTAAGGGACTACTTTCTATTCCTTTCGTTCATTATCCGTCTATCTGTGGGATAGTTACAGCTGGGACAGTTATATTAAGGGACTACTTTCTATTCCTTTCTTTCATTATCCGTCTATCTGTGGGATAATTACAGCTGGGACAGTCATACTAAGGGACTACTTTCTATTCCTTTCGTTCATTATCCGTCTATCTGTGGGATAGTTACAGCTGGGACAGTTATGTTAAGGGACTACTTTCTATTTATTTCGTTCATTATCCGTTCATCCGTGGGATAGTTACAGATGGGACAGTTATGTTAAGGGACTACTTTCTATTCCTTTCTTTCATTATCCGTCTATCTGTGGGATAATTACAGCTGGGACAGTCATACTAAGGGACTACTTTCTATTCCTTTCGTTCATTATCCGTCTATCTGTGGGATAGTTACAGCTGGGACAGTTATGTTAAGGGACTACTTTCTATTTATTTCGTTCATTATCCGTCTATCTGTGGGATAGTTACAGCAGGGACAGTTATGTTAAGGGACTACTTTCTATTTATTTCGTTCATTATCCGTTCATCCGTGGGATAGTTACAGATGGGACAGTTATATTCAAGGACTACTTTCTATTCCTTTCGTTCATTATCCGTCTATCTGTGGGATAGTTACAGCTGGGACAGTTATATTAAGGGACTACTTTCTATTCCTTTCGTTCATTATCCGTCTATCTGTGGGATAATTACAGCTGGGACAGTTATATTAAGGGACTACTTTCTATTCCTTTCGTTCATTATCCGTCTATCTGTGGGATAATTACAGCTGGGAAAGTTATATTAAGGGACTACTTTCTATTCCTTTCGTTCATTATCCGTCTATCTGTGGGATAGTTACAGCTGGGACAGTTATGTTAAGGGACTACTTTCTATTTATTTCGTTCATTATCCGTTCATCCGTGGGATAGTTACAGATGGGACAGTTATGTTGAGGGACTACTTTCTATTCCTTTCGTTCATTATCCGTCTATCTGTGGGATAGTTACAGCTGGGACAGTTATATTAAGGGACTACTTTCTATTCCTTTCGTTCATTATCCGTCTATCTGTGGGATAGTTACAGCTGGGACAGTTATATTAAGGGACTACTTTCTATTCCTTTCTTTCATTATCCGTCTATCTGTGGGATAATTACAGCTGGGACAGTCATACTAAGGGACTACTTTCTATTCCTTTCGTTCATTATCCGTCTATCTGTGGGATAGTTACAGCTGGGACAGTTATGTTAAGGGACTACTTTCTATTCCTTTCTTTCATTATCCGTCTATCTGTGGGATAATTACAGCTGGGACAGTCATACTAAGGGACTACTTTCTATTCCTTTCGTTCATTATCCGTCTATCTGTGGGATAGTTACAGCTGGGACAGTTATGTTAAGGGACTACTTTCTATTTATTTCGTTCATTATCCGTTCATCCGTGGGATAGTTACAGATGGGACAGTTATGTTAAGGGACTACTTTCTATTCCTTTCTTTCATTATCCGTCTATCTGTGGGATAATTACAGCTGGGACAGTCATACTAAGGGACTACTTTCTATTCCTTTCGTTCATTATCCGTCTATCTGTGGGATAGTTACAGCTGGGACAGTTATGTTAAGGGACTACTTTCTATTTATTTCGTTCATTATCCGTTCATCCGTGGGATAGTTACAGATGGGACAGTTATGTTAAGGGACTACTTTCTATTCCTTTCTTTCATTATCCGTCTATCTGTGGGATAATTACAGCTGGGACAGTCATACTAAGGGACTACTTTCTATTCCTTTCGTTCATTATCCGTCTATCTGTGGGATAGTTACAGCTGGGACAGTTATGTTAAGGGACTACTTTCTATTTATTTCGTTCATTATCCGTTCATCCGTGGGATAGTTACAGATGGGACAGTTATATTCAAGGACTACTTTCTATTCCTTTCGTTCATTATCCGTCTATCTGTGGGATAGTTACAGCTGGGAAAGTTATATTAAGGGACTACTTTCTATTTCTTTCTTTCATTATCCGTCTATCTGTGGGATAGTTACAGCTGGGACAGTTATATTAAGGGACTACTTTCTATTCCTTTCGTTCATTATCCGTCCATCTGTAGGATAATTACAGATGGAACAGTTATCCAGCGTGACTGTTTTTTGTTCAAGCTAATACCATCTCCGTAGGATACTTACAGATGGCCAAGACATGTCCAGTGATTATTTTTTCGTTCACTCCACTACCATCTGCAGGATAGCCGTAGATGGGACAGTTATGCAGAGTTGGTAATTTTTAGTTCACTCTACTACCATCCCTGTAAGATGCTTACATATGACACAGATATGTCGAATGGTTATTTTTCCATTCACTCTACCACCATCTGCAGGATAGTAACAGATGGCACAGAGATCTTATTGAAAAAAAAAATTTCAAAATGAAAATAAGAATTCTCTATTTGTTACCTTGATGTAAGAATTAAGCTCATTAGGAACTTTGGCAGCAGCACAGGTAAGCCGCTTACTGCCATTCAACAATTGTCTAATACCTGATTAGTTGTACTTTTCTTGTTCGTTGAGGCAAGCTTTTTTTTTTTTTATTTTTGCTGTTGTTGTTTTTGTTGTCGTCAAAGTGAGAGATGATATACCAGACTGAAAAAATTAATTCCCCCAACCGCAGGAATTTAACCCCCCAGAGTGGAAAACTACTCTTAGCTTTAGATTGTTCTGCTATTAGCGATTTAATTAGTAATCTACGAGTAATGGGTCTATGAATAAAGTTCTGAGGCTTACTTTTCCTACGTCAATGTTCATTAATAATTTCTACTGCAATCATCTCATTAGCCCTGGTCTGTAGATAGATGCTAAAGATAATCTGTCGAAAATAAAATAACTCCTGTTTGGCAGATACTTCTCCTTGTGTTTACTTATTAATTTGTTAATTTATTTTTTATTTTATGATAACTGACTCCTCTTTCTGTATTTCCCACTACCCTCTGATTTCTCTTAAAAGGACACCATATTTTTTGGAAGATGGAATTTCAAGCCAGGGGCCGCTGTGGTGGCCTTGTTCCGTATGAAAAGGTTCGCCTTCTGAATAATAACAATAAAGTGAATTTCAAACCTACACTGCCACGTCTTTCCTCTCGTTATACTGTATGTTAGAGTAAAACATATCACTAGGACATGTTGTCATAGGACTCTTGATACTCAGAAAGCATAGCTGTTGCCTAATAACTTAATAGGAGCACCAACAACCCAATCAAATAGACTCGACGATCGAATAACTTTTCGTACCTCGTAGTCAAGTGAGAGTCGAAGTTTGTCGCTGGCAAATTGCTCGATCCAATACCAAGTTTGTCAGCAGAGCGCTAAATGATGAGATAGCGCTGGCACTACTAATTAATATATACTGCTCAGGAATAACACAAAGCCATGGAGTGGGATGTGATATACTGCGTTTGCGTTTACGCAACGGAGTGTAATTCATTGCTTAGGCAATTAACTTAAATTGAAGGGATCTGTCTGGTGTATCCATTTGTTATATTTTTCTGTGTATCTCAGATTTTTTAAAATAATAATAATAATAATAATAATAATAATAATAATAATAATAATAATAATAATAATAATAATAACTGTCTGATGTATTAATTTGTTATATTTTTCTGTGTATATCAGTTTTTCAAATAATAATAATAATAATAATAATAATAATAATAATAATAATAATAATAATAATAATAATAATAATAATAACTGTCTTCTGTATTCATTTGTTATATTTTTCTGTGTACATCAGTTTTTAAAATAATAATAATAATAATAATAATAATAATAATAATAATAATAATAATAATAATAATAATAATAATAATAATAATAATTTTAAACTTGCCAGTTCTAACCAGAATAATAAGAATGCAAGTCAGTTTATATAACTAAAACTTAGAAATTCCTTTTCGTTATCAAGACGATAATATAAATAAGTCATGCAAATTTTCAAGTTTCTTCAGTTAAGCCCAGTTTGGAATCGAAGTAATACCTGACTACGTTATATCCATGCACAGATATGAATTCATATACAGATAAATCCCAGCGCTAATATAAGTTAACATTTTAATAAACAAGCTTCAAAACAACTCAGGAATTTATTATTATTAGTTATTACTATTCATATATGTTAGTAAACAGACCTAAAAATAACTCACGATTATTATTATTATTACTATTATTATTATTATTATTATTATTATTATTATTATTATTATTATTATTATTATTATTATTATTATTATTATCATATTATTATTATTATTATTATTATTATTATTATTATTATTATTATCATTATTATTATTATTATTTTCATTATTATTATTATTATTATTATTATTATTATTATTATTATTATTGACAATAGCTGATAATTACTTTCAGTTCTATTAGAGATTAAAATGCTGGTAAATCAGAAAAAAAGGTAATTAATAAAATACAATTCTAGTCAGAGAAAAATAAAATGACTTTGAAATATAATTTTCCGATACTACATTGTGCGACTTATTTAGTATTCATACAGTGTAATCCATTTAAACTGAATAGGAGAGAATCATCATAATATGATCCTTGAGATAATATATACTAAATGCTGGAATATTCAGTCACAGTGTGTATTTATCTATTAAGGTATTTACGTCAGAGTGTTATCAGTAAACTTGTCAAATGCTTACCGTGAGCTTTCTACAAACACTGCCTAAGCAACCCCTTGTGGAGGTCATTGTTAAATTATTAATAATAATAATAATAATAATAATAATAATAATAATAATAATAATAATAATAATAATAATTTTTGCCAACTAGAATAACAATTGCTATTAGAAACAGCGCACATAGTAACCCGGAACCCCACACTATAAAAACTACCCAGTCGAATATAGGATGACTGTGAAAGAGCAAAAAAAAAAAAAAATAAATAAATAAAAAAATAATAATAAAGTTTTAGCTGCATTCAATTTATATAGTTTTCTCTCTTTCTGATAACTGATTTTTCAGGGTTACTGCACCCTGCTAGCAACTGCTTTCCACTCCCAGAATGACAAACGAGTTATTGGCAGAATGCAGTAACCCTGAACTGAATACAGCTATTACCTTCAGTGATAATAATAATAATAATAATAATAATAATAATAATAATAATAATAATAATAATAATGAATATCACTATTATCATCATTATCAAGTGGTATCATCATCGTTAACATTGCCGCAATTTGAACTCTTAATGAAGTCATTTAACGTTACATATACTCTTTATTTCTTTAAATCTTCGGCTGGAAACTCCTTTGGACCGCGCCAAAAGACTTTATAAAACCAAGAGGGGTCCAAAGGGAAATCAACCTGCACATAGAGAGAGAGAGAGAGAGAGAGAGAGAGAGAGAGAGAGAGAGAGAGAGAGAGAGAGAGAGAGAGAGAGGTTACAGGAAAAGGTGATAAATAAGTAAATATGAAGGACTGGGAAATAAAACCGATACACTTTTAAAGTATTGTTATATTGGCTAAGCTCATTTGTAAAGTATTTTTTGAAAACCGCCTCACAGACATTTTCTGTCTAGTTGAAAAGTTCTCTCTGGCAAAACGACACAGACGCCATCAGCGTCTCCCATGGGAGACACAAGACCAGATGGTAGAGTTCGAGAGGGATAATCAGCGCCACAATTCACAAAGGACCTGACGGAGGTCGTAAATAAAAAACAACGCGGTCCTCGCTTCCGTCGAGAGAGAGAGAGAGAGAGAGAGAGAGAGAGAGAGAGAGAGAGAGAGAGAGAGAGAGAGCTCTGAATGGGATCTAAAGCACCCTGCATCAGGCTGTAATTACGCGCGATTTCAAAGATCTTCGAAACTCTCCAACGCTCTTCTCCAACAGGATGAATTTAGGACCATAACAATAAAATAAAATACTCAAGGATAAAATTGTTGGAGAGGGAGATCGCAGAGAAGACTAGAATTTTTTCTCGAGTTCTTTCCACTCCTCGTAAGTGCGATAATGTGTGAGAGGGATCTTGTTGTGGACCTCTGGATTCTTCTAAACCAACAGAGACGAGCGCTTTGAACCAGAGAACCTCGCTAGTGTTATTGCATCTCAGTCTAGCCAAATCAAAGTCCTTCAAAAGAAGGCGTCGTGCTTACCCCATAAAAATGGGAAAAAAGCATGTTAAAAGAAGAAGAAGAAGAAGAAGAAGAAGAAGAAGAAGAAGAAGAAGAAGAAGAAGAAGAAGAAGAAGAAGAAGAAGAAGTTTAGCCAGCGAATCGAGGTAGTGGGTGATGTCTCTCGTGAGGTTATTAAATTTTTATTTATGGCTGACAATTTCTTTGAGTTTGGACTTTCGAAAAGTAATTTTTTTCAATATCCTAAATGTAATTGGTTGTGTGTGTTTGTGTGCGTGTGTACGTGCGTGTATTATCTTATTCCTTGTGAAGAAACTATTCAAATGACAAGCTACTCATTCTGAGGATAAAATATCAAATGTCCTTCAATGCCAACTTACAAACAGAAGAGCGTAGAATGTTATGTATAATTAAGTTCTTGATTTTGCTATTGTAAACAAAACTCAGCTGATGAAACAGTAATTTTTAACCTACTGTATGTTTAAAAGAGGGTCTCCTTCCTATCACCATCATCATTATAATAATAATAATAATAATAATAATAATAATAATAATAATAATAATAATAATAATAAGAACATGGGCGAAGTGGCAGAGTGGTTAAGCTCATCGCTGGACTGGTTATGCATCATTGGGGCCGGTCAGTCTCTAGATGGGTGACCCTCTCACCTCTGTGTTGATTCCTTGGGAAAGGATCTTCACCACAATTTCCTCAGTCCACTCAGCTGTAAACGAGTACCTACCTATCCCTGATGGGGCAGCGTCCGGCTACGGGTTAAACAGCAAAACTCAGCAAAGATGGAAAGTAATGAAAGATTAAACGACAACGACCTAAAAGGAACCTCTGGCAACAGAAGAGATGTTTTCCGGCAGCCAGGTATATAGTCCAGTGAGCTGAGAGGAAGGCCAGGGAACTCACCACCACAGCGACAGTAACAAGCGACCAGAGACTGGAGCTACAGAAGGCAGACCAGAAGAAGAAACGGACGAGAGAAGAAAATAAGGAAATGTGGAGATGCTACATCAGAAGCCACCCGACTGAAAGAGGATACAGGAATGATGAGCTACCAAGCAACGGCACACCGAAGATGTAACAGAGAGGTCGGAATGGGTGGAAAAGATCGGACAATGGATGGAGCCAGACACAGAAAGAACAAAAATCCCCTCCATGAAGCCGAGCCAATAAGAGACTTTGGGAAAACATATGGAGCAATTCGGTATCACACAACAAACATGCAACACGGCTCCAGGAAGCCAAGTCAGAGTAAATGGAAAGAGTAAAACAAAGATTCGCTGCAATAAGTACAGACACAGTCAGACTGCAACTTAAGAAAATGTCCTGGAAAGCCCCAGGTCCCGATGAAGTCCATGGATACCGGTTCAAAAACTTCAAGGCCGTTCATCCACGCATAGAAGAACAACCCCAGCATTGTATCACAAACCGCCATGCGCCCAAATGGATGACCACAGTGAGAACATCCTTAGTACAGAAAGACAAGAGCAAGGGAAATATAGCAAGTAACTACAGGCCTATTACCTGCCTATCAACAGAACGCCTGAAAATATATGGGGCAGAGGAAAACACCATCAGCTTCCTAATAAATGCAATGCGCAATTGGAATACAGTGCTTACGAGCTCTGGGATAAGACTAGCAGAGGTTAACACCAGCAGAGGGCTTTCAAGGCGGCTCACTGTCCCCACTACTGTTCGTAGTAGCCACGATTCCCATGACAAAAGTACTGCAGAAGATGGATGCTGCGTACCAGCTCAAGAAAGGAGGCAACAGAATTAACCATCTGGTGTTCATGGACGACATCAAGCTGTATGGTAAGAGCATCAAGGAAATAGATATCCTAATCCAGACTGTAAGGACTGTATCTGGGGACATGAGGATGGGGTTTGTATTAGAAAAATGCGCCCTGGTCAACATACAAAAAGGCAAAGTAACAAGGGCTGAAGGGATAAAGCTACCGGACGGGAATAGCATCAAACACGCAGATGAGACAGGATACAAATACCAGGGAATAATAGAAGCAGAGTATATAAAACACCAAGAGATGAAGGACGCGATCAGGAAAGAATATATGCAGAGGCGACACTTAAAACTCAGCGCCGGAAACAAGACGAAAACCATAGACAATACTAGCAATCAGATACAGCGCAGGAGTAGTGGAGTGGACAAAGGCTGAACTCCGCAGCACAGACCAGAAAACTAGGAAACACATGACAATGCACAAAGCACTACACCCAAGAGCAATACAGACAGGGTATACATAACACGAAAGGAAGGAGGTAGAGGGCTACTAAACATATAGGACTGCGCCAACATCGAGAGCAGAGCACTGGGGCAATACCTGAAAACCAGTGAAGACGAGTGGCTAAGGAGTGCATGGGAAGAAGGACTGATAAAAGTAGACGAAGACCCAGAAATAAACAGAGACATGAGAATGAAAAACAGAAGAGACGAATGGCACAACAAACCAATAGACGGACAGTACATGAGACAGACTAAATAACTGGCCAGCGATGAAACACGGAAATGGCTACAGAGGGGAGAACTCAAGAAGGAAACAGAAGGAATGCTAGCAGCGGCGCAAGATCAGGACCTAAGAACAAGGTATGTCCAAAGAACAATAGATGGAAATAACATCTCGCCCGTATGCAGGACGTGCAACATGAAAGACGAGACCATAAAGCACATAGCAAGCGAATGTCCGGCGCTTGGACAGCACCAGTACAAAAAGAGGCATGATTCAGTAGCAAAAGCCCTCTACTGGAGCCTGTGCAAGAAACACCAGCTAGCTTGCAGTAATAAGTGGTACGAGCACCAACCTGAGGGAGTGATAGAAAACGATCAGGCAAAGATCCTCTGGAACTATGGTATCAGAACAGATAGGGTGATACGAGCTACCAGACCAGACTTAACGTTGATTGACAATATCAAGAAGAAAGTATCACTCATTGATGTCGCAGTACCATCGGACACCAGAGTTGAGGAGAAAGAGAAAGACAAGTATCAAGACCTGAAAATAAAAATAAGAAGGATAGGGGATATGCCAGTGGAAACTGTACCCATAATCACAGGAACACTGGACACGGTCCCAAGATCCCTGAAAAGGAACCTGGAAAAACTAGAAGCCGAAGTAGCTCCAGGACTCATGCAGAAGCGTGTGCTACTAGAAACAGCGCACATAGTGAGAAAAGTGATGGACTCCTAAGGAGGCAGGATGCAACCCGGAACCCCACACTATAAAAACCACCCAGTCGAATAGGATGACTCTGATAGAATAATAATAATAATAATAATAATAATAATAATAATAATAATAATAATAATAATAATAATAATAATAATAAACTCAGCTCATGCAATGACAATTTATAACGCAAGTTTAAAAGTTCCCCTTCCATCATCATTATTATTATTTTTACTATTATTATTATTATCGGCATCACCATCACCATCATCATCATCATCACATAATAATAATAATAATAATAATAATAATAATAATAATAATAATAATAATAATAATAATAATAATAAACTCAGCTCATGCAATGACAATTTATAACGCAAGTTTAAAAGTTCTCCTTCCATCATCATCATTGTTATTACTATTATTATTATCGGCATCACCATCAACATCATCATCATCACTATCATTACCAGCAGGAGAATTTCCCCCGAACTCCAAACACCACCCAGCGCTGATTGAATAATGACCGTACGTCAGTAGCTGCCTGGATCATTCTGTTCCACTCCACACAGCTGTTTTCGCCCTGACAACAGTAATCAAGTAAGGAAATCAATTTCGCTCCGGCAGTTTGTGTTTTGTTTACATGTTGAGAGAGAGAGAGAGAGAGAGAGAGAGAGAGAGAGAGAGAGAGAGAGAGAGAGATACTGGAAGTCATTTAGTGTCTCCTTCACTTTAAAGGTAGAGAAAGATAAAGAGAGAGAGAGAGAGAGATAGTTAAGGGTGCTGGAAGTGATGTAGTGTTTCTCTCTCTTTAGAGAGAGAGAGAGAGAGAGAGAGAGAGAGAGAGAGAGAGAGAGAGAGAGCTATGGACACTGTAAGTCATTTAGTGTCTCTTTATTCCTCTTTCAAGAGAGAGAGAGAGAGAGAGAGAGAAAGAGAGAGAGATAGCTATGGACACTGTAAGTCATTTAGTGTCTCTTCCTTTCTCTTTAGAGAGAGAGAGAGAGAGAGAGAGAGAGAGAGGCCCTGAGTGCTGCTGTTTCATTATCAGTTATCGATCGTCTCTCAAAAGGTGGGACGCCATTTTCGTATTAAAATTCTTAAAAATAAATCACCTTATTTCATTTTCCATTTTGTCATGAACGAGAAACAGCGTTTTCAATGGGTAGAGGAGGGTGGATACCTTAGTGGCACTAGCGGATCGCGGGGGCGGGGCGGGGGGGGGGGGGGGCGCCACCTGGGCACGTGCGCCCCCCAAGAAAAATAATGAAAAAATGATAATATTGAAGATTTAGATAACAATAAAATAAATGAGAAATATAAAAAAGGGGAAAAATAAAAATTTTATTATAGAAATAGTAAAATTTAGAGAAACAAATAATAATTATATATGTATAGATATATACATATATATATATACATATATATATATACATATGTATGTATAATATAAAAATTGGTGGCCCCCCAATTAAATTTTTCTGGATCCGCTAGTGATTAGTAATGTCCGTGCGTGTGTGCCTATACGCAGGACGAGATGACTAGATTCCTATGGAAGGGGAGACTCGAATCTTTAACTTATTTATCTAGAAAATGTAAAGTTACGGGAGGTTTGTGGGCATATAAGCTGCACAGTCTCTTTATAAATCTATGAAATTAACTTCGATCGTTTCTAATAAGGTTAAATTTTGCCAAAGCTTTGATATGGTTCTCATTATGAAGAGAACGGATGAAGTTCATGAATTTGTTACAAACATCAAACGATCCTTTAGAATATGTTGCGTTTTACTAATTTTTATGGGGACAGGGAAATGACTTATCCGACGTTCCCTCCTAACAAAACGGGAACTGACTGCTTCTATATACAGTATATATATATATATATATATATATATATATATATATATATATATATATATATATATATATATATATATATATATATATATATATAAATTCATATAAATGAGAGGTAGCTTAAAGTGACATGACCATCTCAATCTTTCTGTTTTGAAGGCAGAACGAATAAATTTGCATGGAACAGCGTCCCCACAACAAAATCTCCAGACGACTAACGTACTGCCTCTCTGCTTGGAATTCCACCAGTTTTCCCTCTAAGTAAATCAAGTGATTATCTCCAGCTCATTAACCCTCGGCTCATTAAGCTGTGAAACTCGGTGTGTCCAAAACCTCGCCGTATTTATTCGTCGGTGATACAATTACATTCCTGAGAGAAATGTGGTAATGTTCTGTTTTTTTTTTTTTTCGCAAGAGTTGAAGCTCCTATGTAGTTTCTATTCTCATTTAGAAATGCGGACATGTTCTACCTTTTTTCACAAAGTGTGGAGGTTCTATGTAATTTTCATTTTCGTTTGAAAATGCGGACTCGTTCTAATTTTTTCACAAAAGGTGAAGCTTCTTTGTAATTTTTGTTTTTATATAGAAAAATGTTTATCTAGTTTCTTTTTCACAAGATGTAAAGATTCTATGTGATTCGTTTTCATTTAAAAATGTGGACATAATTTAGTTTTTTTTCACACATGGTGAAGTTTCTATGTAATTTCTCTCATACAGAAATGTGGACGTGTTCTAGTTTTTTCACAAATGGTGACGCTTCTGTGTAATTTCTATATTCACTTAGGGACTTAATTCAATAGATTTATATAGGAGAAATCAAGGCTGTTGATAACTGGTTTTTAAAAAGGTGTTATTCCAGAAATGATCTTCATAGTTCATCGGTCCCCCTATTTTTCATTTTAGACGAAGCTTATAAGTAATTCCTATGTTCATTTTCGGGCGTAGTTGGGCATATTAGAACTTATGCCTGTTATTAACTGGTAATTGAGGCTGTGTTAATCTAGAATTTGTATTTATATATCATCATCAGTGCCCTATTTTTTCTAGATGGTAAATCGGATGTTGTAGCATTCATCTGCCCTGATTTTTAATATTTTTAATTAAAATTTTAAACAGGAAAATTTATATTATATATATATATATATAAATATATATATATATATATATATATATATATATATATATATATATATATATATATATATATATATATACATACTAGCTGACCAACCAAGCACTGCCCAAGAAAACTCTGAATGACAGTCTATGTGTAGGGGGAGGGAATTGGGAAAGGGGACGGGGAGAAGGAGGGAATATGGAAGGGGAAGAGGAGGGAATAGGGACAGGGGGGAGTGATTTGTGTTGACAGTCCAACTGACAGTTCTACTTTTTTTTTTATGCGAACGTTCACCCTTCGAACAGACGTGTGTGAACTGGCAGGTATTACTGTCCCTTTTATCCAGGCATTACTGTGCTGTCTGTCCCATTTATCCAGGTGTTACCGTGATGACTGTCTCATTTATCCAGGTATTACTGTGATGACTGTCTCATTTATCCAGGTATTACTGTGATGACTGTCCCTTTTATCCAGGTATTACCGCGATGACTGTCCCTTTTATTCAGACATTAATGTGCTGTCTGCCCCTTTTATCCAGGTGTTACTGCGATGACTGTCCCTTTTATCCAGACATTAATGTGCTGTTAGCCCCTTTTATCCAGGTATTACTGTGATGACTGTCCCTTTTATCCAGACATTAATGTGCTGTTAGCCCCTTTTATCCAGGTATTACTGTGATGACTGTCCCTTTTATCCAGACATTAATGTGCTGTTAGCCCCTTTTATCCAGGTATTACCGCGATGACTGTCCCTTTTATTCAGACATTAATGTGCTGTTAGCCCCTTTTATCCAGGTATTACTGTGATGACTGTCCCTTTTATCCAGACATTAATGTGCTGTTAGCCCCTTTTATCCAGGTATTACTGTGATGACTGAAAAGCATTTTCAATAATACACAGTATTTGTATGGTCTCGAGTACATGAAATGAGGTATTATAAACCCGTAGAGTTTATTTACCGCATAAGTTGGGTCAAATGATGGCCACCTGCCAAATTTTGTCTATTTTGCACAAGCATGCAAAATAGCATACAAACGAGCTTACAAACATTCACTTATATATATATATATATATATATATATATATATATATATATATATATGTATATATATATATATATATATTCAGGAACACAGTTAGATATAAGCAGTCACTCTTCTTCTTTTTTGGACCAGGATTCTTCTTCCCTAAAAACTGAAAAGAGACGTTTTCAATTTGTTTCCTAAATGAGTTCGTAGGCTAACTATAAATTCTCGATTCGAGAGGATTTGCTTTAATGCCCCGTAATGAATTTGGGTGGGAGAACCCAAAGTACTCCTTCAGGAGGAACTCGTTTGGAAAGTTGTAAAGGAGATTATAACGACAACGGACGAATGGAATGGAGTCACCGGGTTCCAGCGCGGCGCCGTCTTTTAGTGACGGTAATAAACTTCCGATAGCTTTTCATAACGACATTCTCATAGCTGATAAGGAAATTACTTTTCCCCATTAACGATGGCGAGTTTTTTCCCCTGATTTTTATAAGAAAAAACACTAGCGAGAACGAATAGATATTTAATGTTACTGATTTCCGCTGATCAAATACAGATTAAAATTGTCACCAGATTATAATGTCAGCTTTACTAAAGACTATCTGAACGTGCCTCGTTCAAATTGTCCGTATTTATTTATGAAAGCCGTTCTATAGGGCCACATTTGGCCCATCAGGCGATAACCTATTAGAGTCTCTCTTCAAGTATGTAATTTTCTATGGTTAACATGTTCATTGGTACCTCGGCTGATTGCAAAGTGAGTCTCACTCAGACATATAACTCGACTTTCAATAGCGATATAGATTTAGCTATCCCCGTAGCAGGCTGCTGCGGTCAGTGCACCTCGCAAGGTGCACTGTAGGCATTACTTAAAGTTCTTTGCAGCGTCCCTTCGGCCCCAAGCTGCAACCCCTTTCATTCATTTTACTGTGCCTCCGTTTATATTGTCTTTCTTCCATCTTACTGTCCACCCCCCCCAACCAATGGTTCGTAGTGCAACTGCAAGGTTTTCCTCCCGTTACACCTTTAAAACCTTTTTACTCTCAATTTCGTTTTCAGGGCTGAATGACCTCATAGGTCCTAGCGCTTGGCATTTGGCCTCAGTTTTATATTCCATCTCATTCCATATTTAGCCATCCGCTGTTCAGATCGTTCCCAGTTTAGAAATCACATGGCGTCAGATAAGAATGAATTTCACACAGTAAAATAAATATTACTTAGCGGTTCCCTGTGAACATTGATGCCTATTTACTTGTATAACTATTTAATTATCTAATTATTTACAACTCCAGGGTGTCTGCATCATCAGGTCGGAATTTATATATTTTTTTTTATTAAGACATTTTACAAACCCGCAGCAGAGCACCTTTAAAATTTTTTGGGGAGTTGAAATGCCAATAGTCATCTCTCTTTCATCTCTTCTTCTTGGGAAATGACGTTTTGTCTCCAGGTCGTCATTTCTCTCTCTTTTCTTCATTTCGCCTTTACCATTTTTATAATATCAAGCAAACGGAAGAACATAATGTGCCATGCAAATGAATCCAAGCAGATTCCAAAGCATGGTAAGAATTTTAACTTTCAAAGGAGAGTAATGAGAGGCAATGGCATTTTACCAGACAGTTCCATCGCGGCATTTCAGAACTGCCGTTAAGGTGTCAATATTAGATTTTATTTAGCATTCCCATCAGTGTTATGATTATGATGATGATGATGATGATTATTATTATTATTATTATTAATATGACAGTAATCATTTCCCCCACCCTGTCCCCGATCTACACTCAAAGGTAAAGCTTCAAAGATAAAACTTCTCCACGCATCCCCATTATCAAGGAAAGAGAGACACACACTCGCGGTGTAGCGTAATTTCAGGCAGAATGTTTAATACCGAAACTAGGCGGTGGACAAAAGCAAATGGCAGTGGTATAATAACGTCGTGTGTGTGGAGGCCTTCCCTGGCCCCTGCCATACCAGGCAACTGTGGCAGATTCGGGGAATACATTAGGGAAATTATACTACGTCAGTGTGTCAGGGAGTATACTATGACGTCAAGGGATAGACCGATACCCGAACGATTATGTTCACTTCAACCTCTCGTCACTTTCAACAAGGAATGAGTCTAGTGACGCTTGGGCCGTAAATTATCTATAAAATGTTTCTATGGCTGCTGAATGACGGACTCCAATTACTGACAAAATGCAGAGTCAACATTTGTCAGCGCTGTAATCTACGATGCTATTAATGTAATGATTTATCACCGCCATTTGGTCGAGAGATGCCATTTACCTCCATGGTAGTTAATTTATAAAAATGAATGTTTTGTTTCTGGAAAGTAAACAGTACTCGTGTGTGTTTATCATTATTTTGCTATGGATTTCGTCATTTGTTTCGTTAGCAGTTTAAATTGGCCAAGACCATTCAGCGCTGAAAGGGAAACCGAGTGAGAAAGGTTTGAAAGGTGTAACAAGAGGAAAACCTCCCAGTTAGACTACGAAGCAACTGTTAGGAGAGGGTGGAAAGTACGAAGAAGCTGAATATGGACGGAGGTGTGTATATATATATATATATATATATATATATATATATATATATATATATATATATATATATATACATACAGTACAAGGAATGAAAGGGCTTGCAACTAGGAGTCGAAGGGACATTGCGAAGAACCATCAGTCATGCCTACGGTGCATCGCGTGAGGTGAATGCCTGCACTACCCTCAGAGGGTTCAGGCTTTGAGGATCTACCACCCACCGTTCCCCACTTTATCTGCCATTTTGGCGTCTGAAGAAAATTCCATATTTCATCGAACAGACAAGAAACAGCATTTCCAGAGTAGAATGAATGTGAGCATAAAATCATAAACTATATAAAACGAATCACCTTACATCAGAAATTTTAACGGTTAAGAAGTACCCAAGGTATCATGTATCTATACACTACCGAATTCCTTGTAATTAACAACTTTGAGATTGTGTTAAGTCAACACTAGGTTTTTCCTGCGCTTGTCATTTTATCATTACAGTTTGTTTTTGTTTTTTCTTTCGCCAGTAATTAGTCTCTGTTAATTTGATAGTGACTTTTGAGAGAGAGAGAGAGAGAGAGAGAGAGAGAGAGAGAGAGAGAGAGAGAGAGAGAGAGAGAGACTATATCAATGAGAAAACTTATTGTATTTGGCAGAGGAAAAGTGTAATGAATAAACTATATATACATATGTATATACATAAACATATATTTATATACATTTATGTATCTATATATATACACGACCAACGCCAGTTAAAGCCACATGGACTAATGGGTTGCTTACGTAACTCTAGACTGACTGAGATGTTCCTGAACATCATCTGATGTGCATCGTTAGAATTAGTGTCATGATCTAAGAATTATGGAGGTAAGATAATGAGTAATTATACCAATCATTAGCGAGGAATAATGAGTGCTCCTAACGAAGAAGACAATTAACGGGGCATACTTTGCTGCCACATTAACAGGAAATTATGCTCTAGAAATATTAATATTTTTTTGTGACGTTTGGCAATGTTTAATTAATTCCTTTGTTATGCAAGCTTTTAGGGGCAAGTTGGTCTATACATATGTACATACAAACACTATATAATATATATATATATATATATATATATATATATATATATATATATATATACTCATACATATATATATAGGCCTACTACAGTAACTAAATCCTCCACTGACGATGTATAAGTATAATATACAGTATATATAACTACAGCAACTGCATCTTCCACTGGCAATGCAAAAGTGTAATATTGACTGTCTGATGTAGCAGTTGAAGCCAAATCATTTTAGCCGAAAGGAAACCAACACATTCTCTACCCGTTCGCCATCATAGTACACCAACCCTTCAGTCGAATGACAGTTGCCATCAAAGATGTATTCGGAAAATAAATGAACGAAACTCGAACGGTTACGGATGAGTGACGGTTCGTTTACATCGCCATTACGAGTTGATGCACTCGTGTTTGACAGACAAGCCTAAACAGCGCTTTCAACATCATTCTAGAATATCTGGCGTGAATCGACTATTTGCCAATGCACAAGAACGAAAGGATTTGACGTAACCTGTGTCTCCTCATTCTTTTCCAGACGTGCAGGAAGGAAATGTTGATTAAGGTCAATTAGTTTTCCTACAAGAGATGGGAAGAGAAGGGTTTGGGCTCTGAAGAAGGAAACAGATTGAACTAATATCATACCACAATTACAGGTTATCAATGGCCCTTATCGCCTTAATATTCTATGATTCACGAGATGCTATACCCCGCCGCAGCTGAGAGAGAGAGAGAGAGAGAGAGAGAGAGAGAGAGAGAGAGAGAGATTCAGGAAAAACATCGGGATGTAACCTTAAAAGAGACTTCATTCCATTTTTTCCTTTCGAACGGCAGCACAGAGACGGCCAAAGCACACTTTGGGGAAATGGAGCAAGAGGGTCCAGTCATTTTTCTTTCAAAATAAGTAAAGGGAGAAATACGCTTTGCCAGGAAAAGCTGCAGGAATAAAGAACCAGCGACTCAATCAAACGGGCTCATCCCCTATTCGGGTTCTCCATTGAGTGGTGCATATGCCCATTGCCTGCACATCTGCGCCTGGATGTGCGCGTGTGAGTATGCGTCCGTAGCCGGTGTTGTCGTAGTCTCCAAAATGTATATTATATTTTATGTGTACTTATACCAACCCATTATAAGTTACTGGCAACCTTAATGATAAGACTATAGATAACAATAGGCCTATGGTTTACCAGTCCAGACTCATCGTTGGTAAATGATAAATGCGATCTCTAACGTCATAGGGACAAAGCTCCCTGAACATCAGCGAACGGACACTCCTCTCAATCGTCAGTTAAGACACCACTACAGCCCTTTACTTTTAAATACCTTGTTCTCTAAATTGTCACCTCTCCGGTTAAGCCAATTTTCGGTCATTAGTACTACCTAGTATTTTCTTTTCATTGCGCGCTTCAAGTTCATCCACAGGTACTCAAGTAATTCTAGTAATAAAAGCTTGAATAAAGTACTTAAAGATCGGCAGGAAATATCTTTACGTTACCGCTGATATTTGATTTAGACCCTTAACTCTGCGTAATTCACACTGAAATGTGGTCCGGTTGCAATACCCTGATAATAGTTCCTTACTGAGCAACCACTTAAATAGTTTGAAGACCAATTACAAACTTGGGTCAAATTTCAAATAAGGAGAATCTGTTCACAAACTTATCCCTAGGCCGAGGGTTCCACAATATAGAAAAAATACTGTAATGGTCATTTTTTAAAGATAGATAGTATTCCAGTGTCAACCTATTTCCAAGTTTTGAAAAGCATAAAAAGCCTGCAAGGACATGAATTAATAAACTTGTGCGTTTTCAGAATATTTTTGCTTAAATAGGCTATAGTTTTAAGTTAACTGGCTTGGACATTTGAATTTATCTGAATTGAATAGAAAATTAAGGCCAAAGGTCACGTACTGGGACCTATTAAGTTATTCACCGCTCAAAAGGAAATTGACGGTAAAAGGTTTGGGAGTGCAACAGGAGTAAAACTTCGCAGTTGCACCATGAATTAATAGTTAGAAGAGGGCTGTAAGTAAGACGGACGAAATATAAAAGGAGGTAGCGTAAAAGAAACGAAAAGTGTTGCAGCTAGGACCGAAGGCACGCTGCAAGAGAACCTTCAGTAATGCCTAGTGCACAACACCAGGTGCACACACGGAGATTGGGGATTTTGCAATTGCTCCCATTGTATCGTCCTAGCCCTCGGCAACACACTAGACCTGCAAAGAAAAAAATATAGTTATATAATGTGTTGTGAAAGTCTTTCAGCCTAAGTTCTATGCGTTTTCAATGACGTGGCTACATACTGCCTTATGACCCAAAAATCAAAGGTTAAGGTCTAACAAAAAAGATTTTATATCCTTACAGTTTGATATATATAAAGTACTGACTTGAAACGGAATATAGTTACAACAGAAGCCATTACATAAAGGAAACCCTGAATACGTTTGAGGAACAAATAAGCAATTTACCATATTGGTTTTACTTACGCTAAGGAAATGCAAGCCCCTTCCTGACGTACGGAACTTACCGTACGTCAGAAAGGACATCCTCCCCGACCAGGGGCTCCGCCCCTGGAGGGGGAGGATTAGCTTGCAAAGAAATTTTTAAAAATATAAGAAGTCGAAAGACACTCACCGTTTCGTTTGTATACTATACCTAGACTCCTTTGGATAATCCCGAATTGGTGATGCCAGGTGAAACCCAATCAATCAGTAGTAATTCCAAAAAGGCACCGCTTCTGAAAGAGAAAATAATAGCGTTGACAACAATGTAAGCAAATTGAAAAACAGGTCATACATTAAAAAGCCAGATCAATTAACCAAAATCACAAACGGCTAACACTTTGTATAACAAACTTCAGCAAATGGAGATAACATGCAAGTCCTTACCTCTGCAGACAAGACAGTCTAACCAATGGCATAGTCTTCTAGGCCTACGCATTTCGTGTGAGAGCACTCCCCGACGTTCAAAGACTGTTCACCGGTCGACGCCGAAGTTATACTATTCGATTTTCCATGACTGACGTTCAAACTAATGTTAAAAGCGCTCTGCCAAGGACGCTGAATACCTCACACTTTACTTGAGTGTGTCGTTTATTTACACTAGCACTTCGCAACCGACAACCCATTTCAATCACTTTCGTACATATTTTGCTGGCGTGTCACAGGCTATACCTCTACAGCAATACGTAAAATATGCTTATATTTCAAACTATATTATGCGTATATATGCGTCGACACACACACACACACACACACATATATATATATATATATATATATATATATATATATATATATATATATATATATATATATATATATATCTGCTTTCTCAACTAGTCTGTTGGGGCTGGTTGGGAGATATACGAGCCTAGTAACTTTGAGTCAAGCGCTGTGCCATTCAGCTAAGGTGACCACAATGTTTTTATCATCTTTGTGCTGTACCCTAATGATATTTGTGGTTGGGAAACAGGGTGAGAACTCTTGTATATTCTTAGTAAAAAGCGAAATAACAGGAATTTTAAATAACTTGTAGATTTTCCATTACCAACTGGACACACATTTATTTTAAGTATCTTTCCACTGTCATCTTTACCATTAGGATTACGGTAAAAAAAAAAAAAAAAAAAAAGAAACTGCATCCATTATTCAGTTTTTCCCTATCCCAGATACGATACAAACTTCATCAATATTCTGTAGTAATACGAATTCACGTATAGAAAGCTCTTAAATCTTATCGGTTGTTACAACCACCTATAACCCTCCTGCCATGTATTGTCATAACCTGCTCGTTACTATCTATTGCAAAAATATGCATTACAAAAGCTCCTGTGAAGCCTTGTAAACCAAATGAGCTCCATATTTGGGAATGTTTAATTACCATTCTTTATGAAACATTTGATGAAATACGTATTAACGTCCCAGATGAAGTGATGGAATTTTTTTAATTAAATGTAGAATTCAATTAGGGATAAAATATCTAAATTTTCAAGGAAAGGCCAAATGCAGTACCAAAGGTGTGAATAAGTTGGAAAAGACTATTAATCAGTTCAGTTAATATGAAGAATAACTTTCATATGTAACTGGTACTTTGATTATAAACAGCACCAGCGGAAAATTAAACTATATACAAAAATGATGTACTTGTTTACCGATAGTACTATGATTTTGTCCTAAATTATTTCATTACATGTATGAAGCAAGAAGCAAGCTAGTATTATTCTTAGTCAAAGAATATTTCTTGATATAGGATTTTAAATTTGACACAGATCAAGCATAAAACTTCACGCTACTGTACGTAAGTCTTAAAGGTTAGTGAGGTGGGCTGAAAGCACGTGACGTCACTGAGTCAGCCACGGCTGTGCGTGAACCCACCGTTTTCCTACTTGGTGTTGCTAGTTTGGTTTTATTGCAAACTATTTATTAATCCATTTAACTGAAAAGTTCGCAGCATACACGGACATTAACGGTCTTGATAAGAGTTGGAGAAAGGACGGTGAAGGAAAGAGTAGGAGAGCACGAAAATTAAAGGGAATTAAAAAATAGACGATAGGTATTGCAGTGCTTGTGCTCTTGGCTTCCAGAAGCGTTGTTGTCTGAAGGTCGCCCCGTGAGCAGATTTGACAACCAGTCGCTCTCTCTCTCTCTCCTGGAAACACACGCCTGAAACTTGTTTTTGGAGAGGGGTTCCAAACGTATTCTTACAGGAGAAGGAACAGTTCGTCGCTTCTCTTAAGGGATATATTCGAGCCAAAAGTGAAAGATGTGATTCTTGACTGCATCTAAAATTATGATAACTTGGTTGTTAACCCTAGACAGGAATCCTTCAATCATAGATACGTGGATTGAAATCTGGGGTCCAGTTGGAGTAGCGGTAGGATATGCTAAAAAAATATATACAACTGAAATTTATTTCGTATTACAAGTATGGAACTTAAAGAAAAATTATTCCCGAGTTGAAAAAACTATGTACAGAAAAAGTTATAAAGATGCTGAATTTTGATAATTAAATATAGAAAAAGATGGTATATACAAAATATGAATGGTTATTTTGAAAGAGCTATATATGAAAATTATTATGTACAAGAAAAAAATACGGCTTCTTCGGCAACTAAAAGGTATAATCTTCTTGAAAAACGATGACACATCCCTGAAGTAAAAAAAATATCGAAAATGACCGATTATTGGTACCTTCCGGTACATTGTCCGCAATGCCATCAAGTTACTACAGATATTTTGCTTGGAATAAATTCTTGGTATAGAAGGGATATTATTAGTAAGAAGAAGATGTTCTGAGGACCTTTGTGCTTTTTATACATATATTTTTTATTTTTTATGTTCTATTCAATTTTTTTTTTTAGTGCTGAATACTATAAATTGAATGGCTGCCTCTCATTTTTGTCACACACACACACACACACATATATATATATATATATATATATATATATATATATATAAATATATATATATATATATATATATATATATATATATATATATATATATATATATATATATATATATATATATATAATGAACTTTCTCTCTCTCTCTCTCTCTCTCTCTGCAGTTAGCCAGGTTGGAATGAAGATCAAGGGAGGGTGCACCAGATGGCCCAGGGACTTGGGGTTGGGTGGCATAATTATGTGCATCGATAAATAGGTCCCGTTGGAGCAGCGGTAGGAAATAATATAAAAAATATACACAACTGAAATTTATTTCGCATTAGAAGTATTAGTTTTTTGTTTCAACTCAAAAAAACTATTCCATAGTTGAAAAAAAAACTGTAAAAAAAATTCACCATGATGCACTTTCATAACATTAAAGGAAATTTAGGGTCCACATGGCGACCCGGCGATAAAATACATATATAAAATTAATGAAAAAAACAATGTTTGCCAGCAACTTTTACCTTTTCTATGACAGAACTCCAAGCGGCGTAGCGAGTGTCTACCGGCCCGGCGGCAAAATGTTGGAAAATCACGCATTATCTAACAAAAGCGAGCGTCACTGTTCAGCCACTTGGACCTAAGATTTCCTGTCTGGGTTAAATCTTATATTTGCCGTTTAGTCATACTCTGCTACGAATTATTTTAGTCTCATCGCACCTTCCACCTCTCACAACTGCGCATGAGAGCAAAAACTTGCGAGGTCAGCCCTCATGGGCGTCTATTGTTGGGGAGTTATCAAGGAAGGTATATCTGCGCTAATTTATTCTCTACTTTAATGATGTCACAGAGGGCAAATAGGAAATCAGAAAGTGTACGAAAGACTCGTACACTCGACAGAAGGGAAACTTTTTATTTTTCTTGATTATTCCAGGAACGAAAAAAAAATAATAAAACCAAATATACAAAACTGTCAACCGACCATTGCATTCGCCGTAGGATACTGGGAGTTCCTCTGTTGGTTTGACACTTTCCTCAGTCAGGTAAACAACTTTCCTCAGTCAGGTAAGCAAGTGTTGCTGTGGTGTGCTTGATAAATCTGGTGTCATAGTTTCCCGAAATTAAAGGGAAAACTGTGCTGAAATGTTGCAGTCGCTTCAGATTAGGTCGACAGGAGGTTGATGGTAAAGTGGTGATCATGGGCTCGCATGAGCAACTCTAAAGTGGGGTTCTGTGGTGCGCTGAGTCACTGCATTATAGGAAAATAAGTTCCGTGATATCACAAGTGTATTGTTTCAGTCACTTTACTGAATCTTTCGTTTGAAAATGTTTTTAACATAGCCCGTGAACTTGCCAGGGAGATTTCACCGTTTCATAAGCCTAAGTTTATTCGTAGGTACAGTTCTAAGCATAGACCTAAATTCTTTCATTGTTGTGAAAGTGACCAGAATACACGGAAATCTGCAGTTATTTATGAAAAAGTAACCTCATTATTATTCATGCACAGTGATAGCAGACCGGTTTTAAAACCACTGTTGGAGATGTCTTTAAATCAAAGACGAAGCCGTTTAGGGTTCTTAACCTGTTGAATTTTTCATGTCGTACATATGCATACATACACTATATGCATTACGTGTTTCGTTTGATTTCAAGATATATATATATATATATATATATATATATATATATATATATATATATATATATATATATAAGAGTGTCTAAGTGTGTGTGTGTGAGCGCGTGCGTGCGTGAGATTGCTGAGCTAGGTCTATTGCAGGCTGGCAGTTTTATCCTACTTTACAGAAACAACTGCTCAATCTACCATCCATCCACTGTGGCGACAAAACGTGTCTCTCCTCCCATTAATTTCTGTCCAGCGCAGATTAATATCAATGTGAGTAGACGGAAGACTGAATTCTAAGCAACTCTCTTCATCGTTGAAGCAACTTTCGATCCTGCCACGATGTTCAGTGGAATAGCCACTCTGGAAAGTCCTGGCAAGAAGATAAAATTTTTAGCCTAAGAACTAAGCAGGTGACAGAGAAGTGAGAAGACATATTTGTGGATTAGGCCTCAAGGGGATACCACTTTAAAACAAAAAGCGCGCCTATGTACCCTACCTTGGTGGTGTGGAAAAAATTACCAGTATTTTCTAAGGCACTCTAAAAAATTTGATATATCTATAAAACTATCGCTTGTAGAGAAAAAAGCACAGATTCTTTTTTTTTTTTTGAGAATTTAATGTCGCTCAGGATGGGTTAATGGTGACTTTTGATATGTTATTTCTCAGTGTCTCAAGAAGTCATTCAATTTTCATCTAATTGAAAGTATTTGGGGTTATGGAGGCGCACAGATCTTTAAATTGTACTATATTTCGTATATTTATGCAGTAATGCTTTGGTTATGCACTGCACTCATTGGTTCATTTATCTACTTATTTATTTACATTAATTTCTCTATAAGCAACATATAGGGCTAGTTCTTCGTTGGAGGGGTGGGCAGAGCTCTCAGCTAGCACGCTGTTGGCCCAGTGTTCGACTCTCCGACCGGTCAATGAAGAATTAGAGGAATTTATTTTTGGTGATACAAATTCAGTTCTCATCTTAATGTGGCTCGGATTCCACAGTAAGCTGTAGGTCCCGTTGCTAGGTACTGATAAATATTTTTATTCATATTATATTCATTACATCATTTACGTAATGTCTTAATACATCATTTACGTAATATCTTAAAGGACAGTGTTGTAGTTAGGCGCAGGAATGCTGAGCAAACAAATACATATGATTATGGTCAGAGAATGGGAATTTACTTTAAGAGAAGTAAGCAGCTCAGCTTATACATTACCAAAAACTCTCTCTCTCTCTCTCTGTTATAATATTAGCATCTGCTAAAACCAATAAGAATAAAAGGAAAATTAGAAAGAAATTTGGTGATAATAAAACAGCGCGTTCATTATCTCCTCTATGAGTCTACTTTTTCCTGTAGTAGGCTACATATGACTTGGAGACAGTCTGAGGGATATCACGTGAGGGATGGCCTGGTGAAAGTTGCCAGTTACTATTTTGTAAACTCTTGTCCGAAAGGCACTGAAAAGTGTGCCCGGTCTTTCCAGAATGGCTGTACGTAGTTTTCCAAAACAAGCATGTCCAGATCTAATGCATTTTAGGGAAAACGCTTAGACATTTATGGACACCTTATCGTTTACATCGGCACAGCCTAGGTCTAGAAACATTATTGGGACTGGAAAGATGTGTTAAAGTCGTTATTTCTACCACTTTCAGAGCGTCAGATATGGGAGACGACATTCGCTCAAAGAATGTTGTTAATGAAAGGACGACAGGCGTAGAAGTGGCTCTCACAGACCTGGCATACCAAGGGAAACATGGAACATCAGAAACATTCAAGTTAGATGAACATGGTGGAGTAGCTGGGGTCTCTGAATTCGAAGATTTGCTGGAAATAATTAACCCCAATGGACGATGGAACATAACAGCGTTGGTATTTAGCTGTATGGGTAAATATTCCTTTCAAAAGATTTCCATATCCGGTTCTTTAGAAAGTGACTTAAGTCTGTTTTAATAAAACTTTGCACATATTCTTTCAGTTGTTGGACAGTCTCTTTTCTTGATAGGAGCATCCGCCACTAATTTACTGACAGAATCATTTACATTTCTTTCAGTTTTTTTCATTCTCCCACTTCAAACAGTCACTTACCAATTCCTTGGCGATACACCAGAACACTGGTGCCATGTTGTACCACTGACAGAAGCCAACTGGACACAACAACAGATCAGAGCTCTAGCCATTCCGCTATCAAGGTTAGTAAGGAGTCTTTCCAACTTATTTTATCCTCAGTCAGAGAACTCATGCAAACCATTTCTCAACTCAGCATCTCTGGCCACGATTCAATTTTCTTCATCTTCTATACATCACTCAGTGCGTGCGTTCATTCTGGGTTGTTTTCTTTTTCATATATTAGATCTAATACTGGGAGCAGAAGTTAGTCAAGTGTAATACCGCTGAGGAATAATCTCGACTTGTAATAATTTTCTGAAAAGTTCCTCGTCCAATATTTCATTGCCTCCGTTAGTCACAAATGTAGTTCGACCTCTCTGTTCTATTAACAGTTTGAGTGTTCGAGTTGTTCAAGCTACTGTGTAGCTGTTTTACTCCGATGACACGTTTTTATCTGAGAAGCTTGTAAGTAGTAACAAGTCAAAGGTCGAGTTTTTAATCCTAGGCTTTAATGGCCCTAACTTTATTTATCGTCATAACATCCCACACGTGCAAGGTATGACTGTATACACCAAGTCTGGACGACTTATTTATTGTCAGAAAAATTGGAGTGTAGTTGCCATGAAGTTCTTTGTTTAAAAATTTTCAGTAAATCCTACAATGTTTATGTATTTGGTGTTTATCGTAATCCAAATATTGACGATTCTATATATGACTGTCCTTTGGAGAGGATTAGTATGGCTCAGTCACAGGATTCAAAAGCTTCATTCATTATTAGTGGAGACTGTAATGCAAAGCACAGTGAGTGGCTAGATTCAAATTCAACATGGCCAGTCTGCTCTTGAGTTCTGTGTATCCTATGATTTTGCCCAGCTAGATGAGGAACCCACATACTGGTAGTAGATTAGACCTCGTATTTACAGACGTTCCAGCTATTGTGAAGTCCAAAGATTGTGAATATATAGGCACTTCTGATAATTTCGCCATTGAGATGGACATACCTGTCAATCAGTATATTCCTAATTCCAGTAATGGAAAAACGGACTTGTTGAAATCCAGAGCCAATTGGGATCGCATTATTGAAGCTTCTCAGGCACTTCAAATGAAAATTACACAATTTTTGTCGAGTCTCACCGTGCTGCGAATAGAACTTACCATACAGCCGAGAGAAATTACAATAATTCCTTGAAGAGGAAACTTGAAGGAATTACTCAACCTCATTTGTGGTGGACCAAATTGGTATCATATGTCTTTGGGTCATGCTCGCCTTCCATTCCACCGCTACTAACAGATGATGGTAGATCGCTTACTGGCTCTATGGAAAAGGCTGAACTGCTTCATCAAGCTTTTGAAGTTAAGCAATCAGCTGAGGATGTCCCTCTCCCTGATACTTGTCATCTTGAACCTCTTCTTACAAAATTTGCATTTTGCTCCAGGGATGTTAAGAAAATTCTGGATAATCTTGATGTCTGGGGTGGAGAAGACCCTGATGAATTTCTTCCCTTTGTATTTTTAAAAGAGTTTCTAGCGTGTTGTTTCCCAAGTTTAGTAGATTCTATAGATTTTTATGCTGACGTAGTATCTTTGGGGCTGAGAGCCAGCTTAATACTACAGCTCCTGTTCCAAAGAGTGGCATTCCTGCAGACTGCAGTAACTACAGGCCAATCTCTATTCTCCCTGTGCTCTCCAAAGTTGCTGAAAAACTTATTTTTAAGCCACTATATAAGTATGTGGAATCTAAAGGACTGTTAGCTGATAGTCAATATGTAAATAGGAAGCTGTTAGGTACCTTCAATGCTCTTCTAGACTTGACATACCATTTGCAAGGGAACCTTGACAAGGGTTTTGAGTGCAGAGTAATTCATAGATTTTAGTGCTGCTTTCGATTTAGTAAATCACAAGGCACTTATTTATAAACTTCAAGATCTTGGAGTGGGTGGATATGTTTTAGGATTACTTCGAGATTTCCCTACAGGTAGGCAGCAGCAAGTTGCTATGGACGGGATCTTTGGTGAACCAACACCTATTGTGTCTGGAGTTCCACGGGGCAGTGTTCTTGGTCCATTGTTATTTTCAGTTTATACAAGTGACATGGTTGTTGGGCTGGAAAACAAGATTGTTCAGTACACTGATGATGCAACACCTGTGGGTGCAGTAAAGTCTCCACTTTTGAGAAATGAAGCTACCCTCAGCCTCAGTAGGGACATAAACCGGATCAGGGAATGGTGTAGTCGGTGGGTTATGAGGCTGAACTCCAGTTGAGCAAAAACACTATTGATTAGATCTCGTACAGATTTCCCACCCCAGCCTCACCTCCAGCTGGATGGAACTTTGCTGATCAAGTCTGAAGCTTTAACTATTCTAAGTGTAACCTTCTGACTCACACCTAGCTTTTGAGAAACATCTAATGAAAGTTTCAGCAAATGCCATGCAAAAGTTAGGTACTGTTTATAAGGCCCCATATATTTATAATGGTGATAAAATCAATGCAACCTGTTTTAGGTCACTTGTCCTTCGTTTACTAGAATACTGTTCTTCTCCAGTGTGGATGTCTGCTTCTGCCAGAGATTTATCTCTTTTAGATGCAGTGGTTCTTGGTGGTAGGTTTCTGTTTCTTGATAGCAGTAGTTATGACTTGGACCATCAACTGATGGCCTCTTGTTTGCCACTTTTTCATAAGCTGTATTTCAACAGAGGTCTTTCACATTCACAATTGATCCCTGATTCCCTTTATATGCCGAGAACAACCAGATTCGCTGAACAGCAGCACCAATATGTGGTAAATGTGTTTCGCTGTCGAACTTCTCAGTTCCAGAGGTCCTTTATTCCTCGCAAAGTTGGACTGTGGAACAGCCTCCCAGAGTTGTCGTGCAATTGGAACTTCAGAAGTTCAAGCGAAGGTGCAATGCATTACTGCCCTAATGCTGTTCCTCTTGCATTTTAATACATTTCTATCTATTTGTTAATTTATTAATTTTTTAAATAAATGGGATCTCTTCTATCTGTATTTCCCTCGGCTTCCTCTTACTTCTTCCTAATGAACACCTTAATATTCTTTGGAAACTTGAAGTTCAAGTCAGTGGACCCTGTGGGCTTGTTCCATATGAATAGGTTTCATCTTCTGAATAATAATAATAATAATAATAATAATAATAATGACCTACGTTTGGAATGACTCTTCCTTAGGCCGCTTTCACACGTATCGACTTTACGCCGTCCGCCGTCTACGACCCAGCGCCGTGCATTCCAGAGAGAGCGCCGTTGTGTTGACGGCGGACGCCGTCCACGCAACGGCACGACCTGTGCCGTCCACCTGCCAGTTGCTTCCAGTCTTTCATCATGGACACACAGGACCACTTGCTCTACCTATATTACTTATATCTAAAAAGAAAAAAACATCGTTCACACGGCAGAAAGTGGGTCCATAATATCAATGTTGCCAGACCAGTGGTTGGAGCTTTTGTGACACTTTATGAGGAACTCAGAAGGGATGCAAAACAGTTTTTCAACTACTTCAGAATGAGTAAAGAATTTGTTCTTTGCATCGCCGCTCATAGACTCAAAGTCCGGGTTCAGGTGATTGCAGATTTCCCTCCATGCTGCAGTAGTTTCAGTCTTGGACTTGTATGCTTCAAGGCTTTTGTCCCAGAGAACAGGCCTCTCTTGAACCAGGCTAATCAACAATTCAACGTCTATGTTAACGTCTTCCATTCTGACTGGCGAGCAATACTATGCAGACGTCTGTGGTCAGGAAACAACTAAAGTAGTGTCGCGACTCGAGCCGTCCAGTACAGACGGCGGAACGCCGTCACGTGTGAACATGTCCATAGAGACCTGTGTACATTTCACGCCGTCGATGGCGCGACGCCGTGCCGTTTCCAAATGGGCGCCGTTGTGGCAACGGCGGCCGTCAACGGCGCCAAGTCGTTCACAGCGTCAGTCGATATGTGTGAAAGCGTCCATAGACATCCATGGTTATTTGAGAGGACGACGTCGTGCCGTGGACGGCGGACGGCGTAAAGTCGATACGTGTGAAAGCGGCCTTAGTCTATCTTCTTAACCGGACTGATATGCTCAGTCTATATTAATTCTCATTTTCTCTACTGATAAATCTTTGGAATATTCTCCTTGCCGCTGTTTTCCCTGATTCGTTAAATCTCAGTCTGGGTGATGTTCCATCCATTCCTTTCTTTCCTGCTTCCATCCATTCTGAAGTCATTTGCTTATAAACTTACAGGTGCATTAGCCTTTGTTAGAGGTAGTACTGTGATTAGTTTCAGCAAATTGTTTTCCTTCTCAATTCCTGCATGAAAATGTAAGTTATCATTATATGTTGGTTTTTCCTTTTCACAGCAACGACACAGACGAGAAAAACTGCAAATTCTACAACTTTAACTACACGAAAGCTGTCGAACTCGGCTACGAAGCCGCCATGGAAAACCGGGATTCGATCTCCATCGGGGACGGAAGCCCCATTTACTGTCAGTCTCGAGACTTCAACATCAGCCATTACAGCCTGACGCTCGTTGCCGAGGTAATGTGGCTCAAAAGAATTACAATTTGAGCAACGTTATTCAGCTTTTACCGGTACCTTTCATGACATCATTACTACAAGTGGTACTAAGGACATCACTGTTAGTAGTCGTACTAAGGACTAGGGACATCATTATAAGTAGTCATAATAAAGACATCATTATTAGCAGTCATGCTAAGGGTACTGAGGACATCATTAGAGGTAGTCATACTAAGGACATCATTATTAGTTGTAATACTAAGGACATTATTTTCAGTAGTTGTACGAAGGACATCATTATTAGTAGTTGTACTAAGGTCATCATTACAAGCAGTCGTACAATGGACTTTATTGTTAGTAGTTGTACTAAGAGTACTATGGACATCATTATAGGTAGCTGTACTACGGACATCATTACTAGCAGTTGTAATGAAATCAATATTAGTAGCTGTACAAAGGACATCGTTATTAGTACAGTAGTCGCACTAAGGACATCATTATTAGCATTAGTGCTAAGAACATCATTATTAGCAGTCGTACTGAGGACATCATTATTAGTAGTCGTACTGAGGACATTACTATTAGTAGTCGTACTGAGGACATCATTATTAGCAGTTGTACTAAGGACATCATTATTAGTGATGAGGGCATCATTACTAGTAGTCATACTAAATACATCATTATTAGTAGCCGTATTAAGGGCATCATTATTGCAAGGTATACTAAGCACATTATTAGTAGTCGTACCAAGCACTTTATTAGTAGTCATACTATGGACATCATTATTGGTAGTAGTACTAATAAAAGTAGCATTTTCTTCAATCGATAAGCTACTTTGGTATACTTGTTTTACTTTGCACTATTTATTCCCATAATTTTTTGTTAGAAGTTTTCAAGTCGTCTAAAGGCCATAAGTCTTCAAGTGTTGACTGCAAAGTCCTCTAAAGATAGCTGTATTGTCTACTTTCACATCAGATTATAACGATTACTTGAAATATGTGGATGTGTGTATATTTGTGTCCCTGTTTGTGAAGTCGATGCGTATGACAAGTACGGAAGAATGCGGCCCAACAAATGATCATGTAAGTTGTAGCTATTCCTATTTGAGCAAAGTTTGTCTTTAGTTGAATACAGCACTGTAATGAGCTTCTAAATCTCTGGACGAATTCTGTCTTTATAAATGAAGGCCCTTTACTGAATAATCATCCATTTTCAAAAGTTTATAGGTACACTTTCCTTCTCTTTCTCACCGGTCAGTGGGATCTGGTGTGCGAGAGCAGAGCTCTCTACTCATCGACTCAGTCTGCAGCCCAGTTTGGGATCCTTCTGGGAGACCTGATATTTCCGTACTTCATGGCTAAGTGAGAACTATTAAATCATAATCTTAGTGAAATAATAACTTAAATGGCTGAAATGTTGGAGATGTTCGTGCCTCGTTTCTACACGTGTCTGTCTTTGCCTCTCTCGTGTCATTGCAGGTATGGCCGTAGACCCGTCATACTTGTCTGCTCAGCCCTGAGTTTCGTGTGTGCCTTAGGAGCAGCGTTTTCTCCCGTGTATTCCTTTTACATTCTCCTCAGAATTGCAGTCGCCTTCTTCGGCATCGGCTATTACACAGGATGCTTTCTGTATGGTAAATTCTGCACGAATTATGAGTTTTCTTTTCAACTATCCTAGGCCTATAACGCAGACGAGAATGGGCAAAGGGAAAGGGTTGGGCTGAACTGATAAGAAAGGGAAGGTTCAGAAGCAAAATGAAATGGGTCTCATCATCTTCCAATTGACGTCTGCTTGAGATCAGTGGATTATTTCTTTGCCATACAATGTAGTTTGTGTCCATATGTTTTTATTTGTGCAACAAAAGTAGTCTGTAGGGGTAAACTGTAAGTTTAGACTAACGGTTGTTGCGCCTAGGACCAGTATATAGTAAAACTGATAACAGTATGTTGCAAATATTGGCTAGGTTGCGTCAACTTTCGGGGCAAAATATCAGACATTGTCACTACATTTAATTTTGAGATACTGATAATCTTGAATGAATTGTATGAACAATATGATTCATGTCCAGTTACCTTAGACGCAGTACTTTTCAGCGGTGGAAGTGTGCTCCCACAGCCAACGATCCTTTTTTGGGAGCATAGGCGGTATTCCTTGGGCAATTGGATTTTTGGTAGTGCCCGGCATCGCCTATCTCATCAGACCGTGGCGGTGGATGCAGGTGGCCTACACAGTCCCTTTGCTTCTGCCCATTGCGTATTACTGGTGAGACGTGATGCGTAAAGTGCTTCATGTTAAGAATCTTGATTGCTATTTCTTCCTTCTTAAGCCACTGATATCACTGTCATCTTGTAGAACAATGTTCATCAACGCGTGCACCTCTAGGGTGACAATAATGACAAGTACTCTTTAAAATTTTGATGAAAATAAGCCAAACGTTCCATTCACAGGGTCATATTGGAATCACCGCGCTGGCTGATGTCTCAAGGCCGGTACGAAGAAGCCGAGCAGATTTTCTCGAGGGTTGCCAGAATAAACGGTCGCGCCTTTCCGCCCTCAAAGGCTGTTGTCATTTCCATGAAGAAGATGGCACCTCCGGTAAGAACTGTATCTTTTGTTCCGGCAAAATAATTGCAGAGGGGAATATGAACTAACAGAAGAGGCAATTGGTCTATTTTGAAGAGCTTCTCCGAGTGTCGTAGATTCAACATCTCCGGCATTCGCTTAATCAACATACCAATATGAAGATAGTGTTAGCAAAATAATAATTATTATACTACATTCACATCAGCCGTGCATTTGGTGCCTAGCGCCGTCCCTTACGACGCTCCTGATTGGCTAGTGGTCAGCCAATCACAGCGCTGGAAAATGGTGAAAGCAAGAGATTCCTCTAGAAGTAAGGAATGTTGCCCGGGATAGGCTATAGTCTGCGTGCTTGTTTTTTTCATATTAATAGCCCTACCTATACTTTTTAGGTAGCACTGCCATCCATGACATTTAAGCTACGAAATTTTATGAGACACAAGACGATGAATGATGAATGCACTGCGATGCCATGTAAGGAATGAAAGAATACATTTTATCTTTAAAAATTTCTTGTTTATTTCACTACCAAATATCTTACCATTAAGTTTACTGAAGTAAATAATAATTCATATATCATTATAATCCTTCAACCATTGGCTTGACATGTTTAGTGATGAAATTGGGAAACACTACTATTCTTTGGGTAAAACTGGGGTGTAATGAAAGTTATAACTTTTGAAAGACATGTTCCTCAGGTGTCGGAGCAGAGATGTTCACTCTCTGCAGCTTTGAGAGAGACTGCAGACTGGCCATTTTCCAGCGCTGTGATTGGCTGACCACTAGCCAATCAGGAGCGTCTTAAGGGACGGCGCTAGGCACCAAATGCACGGCTGATGTGAATGTACTATAGTTTAAGATGAAGGATGTGTATTATTCCTTAAATGTTATTCTGTAAAGCTCAGAAGTGAGATTGTGATTATGCTGATTCCAGTTAGTAGCAAATTTGATTAAAGAAGTCTCATTATGGCTAATAGCCTGGAAATCCCCAAAATCTCACATACTCACAAATCAATAACTAAAAGTCATGTCAAAAAAAAAAAAACAGTCTACCACAATTCCACATGTTATTCGAACAAGTCCACAGACATCTGTCGAAAGAATTAAACACGATAGAAAACTCCCAAAAATATAGGAAATACAAAACACAATAATGGAAAGTGTAAAATGCATAGCCAAGATATGGCAAACGTAACATAACCAAATAATAATATAAAAGAGGTATGAATATTCATATTAAATTTCCCACACCAGTTCGTAAGTTCATAATGATTAGAAAGTCATGGTAAAAATCACAAGTTCAATTTTCTCCCATAAAAACAGAGATTTGAGACTCTACCTTATCTGCCGATTTTCAAAGCCTGGAACCACTCCAAAGCTATGACTGGACAACTGCAGTTCTATCACGTTAATGAACGATCAAACTCACTTTTAGGGCAGATTTTGGCATAATCTAGATCAAAGTAACGCACGTACTCACGAATATACATAACGCTCCGGAGATCACCTGATCGCCAATATTGCTGAGCTTCTCGCGCAGAGAGCTGAGGAATCAAACTATTTGCTGAATACAAAGATTTTGCATCCAATCTCTCGCCCTAGTTCACTCTTACACCGAATCTTCCACGATAACATCTTAAAGCACTGAAGCTATGAAATGCATATATGTGTCCTTTAAATATATATATATATATATATATATATATATATATATATATATATATATAATATATATATATATATATATATATATATATATATATATATATATATATATATATATATATATATATATATATATATATATATATATAATATATATATATATATATATATAACATTGCTCTTCCAGAGGGAACCCAAAAGTGAAGAGGCCTTATCTCAACGAATCGTCAGAAATGTCAAGGAATATTTCATCCTGCTACTGAAGCGAGAACACAGGGCGAAGATCTTAATTAGCTACTTCTGCTGGTGCACTGTTTCTATGGTGTACTATGGCATCTCCTTGAACTCAGACAACCTTAGGTAAGAAGAGCCCTTGATTATTAACCAAGCCCTGGCAAAGGAGAAACTGAACGAGATGGGGTGCCGTTTCAAAGGCATATCCCATTTACTACTACTAACAGCTATTCAACATGGCGACACTAGTGAACTGGAGAAGACCAGTTTGTCAAGTCATTTTTCCATGGCGTCTTGACTCTTTTGTGTCCCTAATACTTGATATTTTCATGAGTATTTTCAGTTTATCTACTTTTCTACAAAGTGTGAAGTAGTTTTTATATATTATTTACATTTTTGCTAAAGGGTGCTGAGTAGCTTTCATTTCACATTCACTTAATAAGAGATCATTTCTTGCTGTATTTCTCACTATTTTCTGTTACTTTTTTCTAATGAACACCATATTCTTTGGAAGCTTGATTGTCAAGTCAAATGCCCCTGTGAGCTTGTTCCATATGAATAGGGGTTCATCTTCTGAATAATAATAATAATAATAATAATAATAATAATAATAATAATAATAATAATAATAATAATAATATAAATCCTGAGATACTAGGATAGGTCGCTGTAGGGTCACTAGAGGTCACTGCTGACCTATGATCACGTAACGTTGTACTGTCACAGGAATTGAGTAACCATGCAAAATTTCAAGTCCATTTGATGAAGGGAGCAGGTCGAAAATTGAGTTACAAGATATCAGGACAGACAGATGGTCAAGTTAAACAGAAGCATGTAACAAAAATCCTCGATAAATGTCACGACTTCTTTCTCCGCCTTCCAGCACCGACCCTTACCTGTACGTGGCCCTTGGGAGCTTAGCCGAGATTCCTTGTTACCCAATTTCGTGGGTCCTGATGGTCTACATCGGCAGGAGAATCAGCTTAGCCATTTGTTTCTGGGCGTCCGGCGTGGCTATCTGCATCTTGGCTATCCTCGTAGCTTCTATGGATGAAGGTAATGGGGAACAAACCATTAATTTGATTCTTTGCACAGAGTTACAATGAATCTTTGCGATGCTAACAGGTTTGTTTAAGGTCGATTAACACTTCTTTAATTGTTATGTGGCAGAATTGAGCCAAATCATATTTTGAGACACCATATACAAGATTGACTAAATGATTTAATTATAAGCAGTACCTTCTAGTGTCAAACAATCTCTGAGGGATTTGAGAAATGTCACCTATTGGTACCGTAATGAATATAAGACCTATTAGCTATTCAAATACTATATATAATTAATTACAGTGTCTCTTGCATTGATAATGACATCCGTGATTGATTACATTGCCTTTCTGTTTGCCAATAACATCTGTAATTAATTGCATTGCCTTTCTGTTTGCCAATAACATCCGTAATTAATTGCATTGCCTTTCTGTTTACTAATAACATCCGTAATTAATCACAGTGCCTTTCTGTTTGCCAATAACATCCGTAATTAATAAGAGTGCTATTCGTTCTGTCAATAACATCCATAATTAATTATAGTGCCATTCAGTTAGTCAGTAACTTCCGTGATTGATTACAGTGCCTTTCGGCTTGTCAGTAACATCTGTAATTAATTATAATGCCTTCCGGTTTCCCAGTAACATCTGTAATTAGCCTACTTATAGTGCCTTCCAGTTTGCCAGTAACATCTGTAATTAATTACAATGCCTTTCGTTTGTCAGTAACATTCGTAATTAATTCCAGTGCCTTTCGGCTTGCTGATGACGTTCGCGATGACGGGAAAGATCGCCATCTCAGCCGCCTTCGTCATCTGCTACATTTACACGGCAGAACTTTTCCCGACTCGGTACCGCTCTCTGGCGGTCGGGCAGTCCAGCGTCATGGCTCGATTGGGGAGCATAATGTCGCCGTATATCAATGATATTTTGGTGAGTCAGATATCCATTTTTCTTTATTTATGCTGGATGATAGTAACTGAGATGCCAGTGGTAGACAGGACTGTCTTCCCTAACACGAGAATTGACATTTATTGAATATTCTGGATTGAAAAAGATGAGAATGCTTATACTTACTGAAGAATCTAAAGATTAAGGTATTACTTGACTTGGGTCCCAGTGAATGGTATTTTTCTCAACCTAAATGATAGAATTGGCGGGGGGAGGGGACTAGTGCAGATAAGTCAGCCCAGATCATCTGCACTTAGTAGGAAACTGGCATTATAACGAAACTTATGTAAATCAGGCTTCCAGATGAGCAATAGAGTTCTTCATCATGCATTCCAGGGTATGACGATCGTCTGGGCACCTTCGGCGCTGTTCGCGTTGGCATCGGCCCTGTCGGCAATCCTGTCCCCACTCCTGCCGGAGACAAGAGATTCCATAACGGAGGAGCGGGTGTCGTCCTCAAGGGCGGAAGAAGAAGAAGGAGGAGGAGGAGGAGGAGGAGGAGGAGGAGGGGGAGGAGGAGGAGGAGGAGGAGGAGGAAGAGGCGACCCAGGGAACGTCAAACGCAGGATGGAAGGACCGTCTGTAAACGAAGGTTTCCAGGAAGACTGATTGCTCTGTTGTACATATCTGTACTTACCGACAACTTTTACCATGACTAAGTAGTGGGTAGCCTCTGCAACTCTTCCTCCATGTTGACTCAACCCGTCATGAATAGATAGTTCGCGAGCAGGAAGTGCCCTAGTTTAGGTTAGGTTAGGATGTATCCCTATGACCACTACTGCCAGAATTCGTGTACCAGGTCACAGCTGGTCCAGTGGCAGACAGGTATGAAATGGAACATTAGGATGGATTAGGTTAGGACATATCCTGCAAAACCTCTTCTCTTATATTTTGTGCAAACTTTACCATCACTTTAGCGCTATTTAGTCGTTTTTGTTTCCCCCGATCAAAAACTTCTCTTTCCCAGTGTGGCTCCACATGCTTGGGGCAGGGTTACGTAGAGTTTGGTTTGCATGTTAAACGTTGGTTTTGGTGTAATTCTCACGAGTGTTCCTCTGAAGTCTGTCGCAAGATGCTTCGTTTTCTGTTGACCTTGACCTAAACCCCACATTCCAAACATTTCTTTGCGGGCTGGAGGCAGTGACTTAAAAGTGACATTTACGACGGAAATGAAACTCAAAATTGTTGGAACCAAAATAAAAACACAGAAAAATTCATAGTTTTCATCCCCAAGAGAAAATTGGTTTAAAAGTAACTTTTATCGAAAAAGTAAACGATGTTAGTTTCATCATGTAAAACCAGCATCAACATTACGCACTAAATTAGTGTCATAATTACGGAGCCTCACGCGGTGCACTGTAGGCATTACTTAAGGTTTTTGCGGCGTCCCTTCAGCCCGTAGCTGCAACCCCTTTCATTCCTTTTACTGTACCCCTGTTCATATTCTCCTTCTTCCAACTTACTTTTCACCCTTTCCTAACAATTGCGAGGTCTACCTCCCGTTACACCTTTAAAAACTTCTGTACTTGGTTTCTCTTTCAGCACCGTACGACCTCATGGGTTCCAGCGCTTGGCCTAAATTTTATACTCCATTTCCAAAAATTAAGGAGTAAATGTCCTTTCTAAACAGGCGATGGTGAATAACGCATCATTGCACACTTGGCTTAGGAGTTATTCACTTTCACCATCTTCTTCAACTAATGGAAAAGAATCTTTCACTATTCAAGAACGGATGAGTAATTAAAGAAACAACGAAGCCTCTGGCCTTTGATATTATCTTAGAGATTTCTGAAGAGATGTTATTTAACAATCATATATAAATGAATACAAGCCGCTCGCATTAAAATAAAAAGCATTTCAACATTCTCATACATCAGCCGTTCCCGATGCTTTTTCATTCTGATTATTCGTCTTAATTAAAGAAAAGGGAAAATTGACCCTTGGGTTTCCGTTAATCTAAACTTACTTGAAAGAATCTTTTCCGGTCAAAAACCAGAGTAAGCGTGAAACCTTTAGGCAGTTGTTCCACATGCGCACACAGGCATATATATATATATATATATATATATATATATATATATATATATATATATATATATATATATATATATATATTAGCCTAATCCTTGGCATGGCGTCCCATAGTATAAATAACTTTTCACACACACACACACACACACTTGCATACATTAATGCTCATGCATCGATTATTTTTTACAGTTTTGTAGCCAGAGTAAAAAGCATTTTACTTAGATAATTTTCGCGCAATTATTTACGATTTCCTTTGCGACAAAAACATTCAGCTACAGGTTTCCAAGAAGGGCATTCAAAGGTTTTTTTTTTATTGAAATATCATGCATTTAGAACAAAACAATATTTCAGCCTCGATATCCTTTAATGTTGCAGATTATATAATATGCGCTTTCGACTGAAAGAAAAGGCCTCTAGAAATACCATTATAGACAAACATATTCAATTGCAACTCTGGGGAATAGATATATAATTAAACCATATTAAAATCTGGATAACGGTTCCTCTGAATGAAGTATTAAAACTACGGTGCGAGGTAAATCGTGAACATGTGAACGTCTAAATATATAATTATTTCCAATTTATTTTCATTACTCGAGCGAATATAGTACTAAATGGCCTGTGGCCATTCTCTAGTCGAATAAAACTCCTTTCCCTCGTCAGTTACTTCTGCAAGGCCCATGTGTCACGGTGAACTATCTGCTTTATTCATTCTGTAACAACGAATCCATACTGAATAAAACTATGAAAATGCTGTTAAGGCAAACAGCAGCTGTGCATGAAATTCACAGCAAATGGGAGAGAACCCCGAGGTCTCCAAATGGTTTCGTGATGGACTGACTCCGATACAAACGACAGCTCGTCATCATTCAAGCGGGTGAGCTCATCCCACGGTCTACCCTTACTCTTGGACTAGACCGTAGCACATCCATTCTATAGGAATGACTCCGAGTTCCATCCAAAAACAAAAGAGCAACGCCAGGTATATTATTCAACAAACTAATGCACGTACTATGCGTGTGTGTGTGGGTGTGTTTGTGTTCAACACGTACAGTATGTAATGTATTAGGTGGTACTAGGCCACTAACTTTGTTAGGCCTAACCGCGAACAAGAGAGAACTGACAGGAATATGCGTGTTTGGGCGTATGAGTTCCTGCATTCTCTCAGCTGCATTATCTAGGTGTCTGCATATCCCTTCAGATTCTCATTAGACGAAGTAACGTGTGTATGAACAATTCATTTTACGACAAGTGAGAAGGAAGCGGAAAAATCTATTCAGGAAATTGTTTTTGTTCCCGATTCACTCATGGGATTCTTCGGAGTAAAACAACAGCCATTTCCGTGTTCTCCCGAGGAAACGTCTACTCGTTATGAAAAAGCTACAGAAGAAGAAGAGGAAGAGGAAGGGAAAAAATAAGCATTATGCAACGCCTGTAGTCAGTGGGATGGGATTTTTAAATGGTGATCATGTGGAATTCCAAGAATGTTGAAGCTTTTTTTTTGTCTAAGAAAAAAAAATCTGTACAATGTTACTAGTTTCGAAATTAGTATTCGGGGGATTCAACGTTAACGAGTGTTGTTGTGTGGTGTTTGGTTTGATGGTACACTAAATTCAAACGCATATATATATATATATATATATATATATATATATATATATATATATATTATATATGAATGTCTATCCTCGTAATCTCACAGTGCACCACGAAAATAGGTCCATAAAAACACGATATACACTTTGCAACCTTAAACAGTATTTCGAATACTTCTGTATTCCTGATCACGTCTTGTAAAATATGGGCAAATGGCAAGTGACATATACATATATATATATATACACATATATATAAATCGCTATGTAGATGACACTCTTTAAATTTTCAGATCCCCCACTCACATTCCTTCGTTTCTAGAGTATTTAAACTCGAAGCATGAAAATACTACATTTACGTCAGAAACAGAGACTAACGGAAAGCTGGCCTTTCTGGATGTTCTCAATCTTCGAGTCTAAGAAGATTACCAGTGTTTTATATATATATATATATATATATATATATATATATATATATATATATATATATATATATATATGCATATGTATATAAACACACCCATATATATGTGTGTATGTGGGTATACCAAATTAAGTAACAAAAATAAATGACAGTTCATTATAAACGTTGGGCTGAAGTTTTAATACCTCGTTGATAAGGAACACTATCCAAATTTCAAAATGATTCAATTATCTAACTCCCAGAATTGCAGCTGAATATACTTATCGATAATGGGATTTCTTGCAGTCTGCTCTTTCGATTAAAATTAAAATTGAATTCTGCAACACTGAAGGACCCCGAGGCTGAAAATATATAATTTTGTTCAAGGCAATTAAGATAACGGATGAAAATCTATTTTGCTGTAGCTAAAAGAGTATAGGAAAAAAAAATGAGAAGTTACATTTAAGATGGGAAATTATGCAAAGGGTTAACTATGTGTCTACCCCTCTCAACATATATATATATATATATATATATATATATATATATATATATATATATATATATATATATATATATTTATATATATATATTTTATATATATATAAAATATATACATATATATACATATACACACATACATACATAAAAACATAACATACAATACCTCATTTAAAGTTTTACACAAACCCTGATCTTCGACCGCAAAAATTTCTTCAGAAATATAGAAAAAAAAGTCATCCTGTAACCACTATCATACAGACTAGTGTAAACCATGCTTACATAATCGACATACTAATAACAGATGCTCGTAGCTGCGACACAAAACACACAAAAGGCTATTTGACGGCGCTGGTTGGAAGTCAGACAATAACGCCCGCTTCATCTCCCGAAGCCCTGAGTCACTGAGATTTGACACGATCGGATGCCGCATCTCTGTAGGAGTTCTTTACTATTTGGCATCCTTCCGGTCCTATTCCGATATCCCCGCATCTCTCTAACGAGAAACAGGACTTACCTGTGTCCCATGACTGTCAATATCTTTCTGATACTGAATTATCAAGCCTAAGGATGGCCAAATGTCCTGTATAGGTCTAGGGAGCACTCCAAATCTAGCGTAAAGTAGATGATGGCATGTACCGTAACTAAATAAGACTAACATACGTAGCCATAAAAGTGTGTGCGTATCCATGTCATGTTATTAGTGGTAAGTCCTATGGTCTGTTATATCAGAGAGAGAGAGAGAGAGAGAGAGAGAGAGAGAGAGAGAGAGAGAGAGAGAGAGAGAGAGAGAGAGTCGAAGGCTTTTATTTTCAATTGATGGCTCAGCGGCCACGTTCCAGAACCTTTTCGTCGTAGCGGGTTTCCATCTTGTGTTTTTCTTGTATAATGGTCAGAAGAAAGTTAATGATGCGTGCCGGAACGCTTGAGGTTTATATATATATATATATATATATATATATATATATATATATATATATATATATATATATATATATATATATATATATATATCTAGGCTTAGAGAAAGGGGGTGGAGATTTTCGTCGAGACAACGAGGATTTAGCCGGCGCTAATGTCCAGGGGTGTTTTGATTACTCCCGTCTTTCAATTCTGGTTGGTCGTGAGTTGACTCACTGTCTTTATTCTACGTTTTTTAGTTTTACGTTACTTTTAATACGTGGAGCTTTCACGTGCTATTGCAAATAACGGTGGCACATTACAGTACACACACACACATATATATAGGCCTATATAATCCGTGTGATTTTCTCTTTTTATACGACTTGCTTAGTGGCCATCAAATAATTTCTCTATTCATTTATTTATTTGATTTCCAATCTCTCCCATTCACGTATCTACCAGTGAGAAATACGCAACTACTTATCAAGTTTCCAATCTAAATCTCATACGTATCTGCCAGGGAGAGATACGGCGAAAAATAAAGAAAAAAGAATCTCAATTCACCTCGGAATCTGTCGTCGTCTCCCGGTGAACGATTTTAATAGCAATATGGAGGGGGAAACTCGCAGGTAGCAGACCCGGAATCTGCTTCTAATAGAGCTCTGCCTCATTGCTGAAGAGAACTTCACTTATTTACAGTGGCTGTCGAGAGGAAGAAGTAATATAGGATAAACAAAAAACCCGGAGGGGGGAAGGGAGTGTAGACCAGTGTTTGACTCTCTACCGGTCAATTCATTTTGAAATGTTTCTTCTCGGATGATTGGATGTTCTTGTTAATAATTATACATTTTTCATTGCCAGAAATGTTTGGTGTTTAGCAAGTTCTTAAAGGATATTTGATGAAGAAGATGTTGTAGGAGCTTAAAGGGCATGTTGTAGCATCTGCGTGTCTCGCTAGCCCTCAAGAAATGGAGGAGAATATGTTTAGGCTTCAGCAAATTCTTACATAAATATTTGAAGAAGATATTCGAGGATCACGTGTCTTGCTTACTGTCAAGAAATGTAGAAGAAGAAGAAGAAGAAGAAGAAGAAGAAGAAGAAGAAGAAGAAGAAGAAGAAGAAGAAGAAGTAGAAAGATATCTGAATATGAAAGATATTCGAGCTTCCTCGTTCCTCGGGTCTTGCTAACTATCAAGAAATAAAGAATGAGAAGAGAAGGAAAGGTATGAATACCTAGCCACCCCATTCCGCCCCCCCCCGCCCCCCTTTCCCCAAATGAAGCTCCCATCCATAGGTAAACATCCGGATGAAAGGGCTTTATACTCTTCCCGTCTTCTCAGGCCCTCAGGAGGGGTTCCGGCCATTGTTGGGGAGGAAGATGTCGATTACACAATCAGCATTCGCAATGACTCCCAAGGCCCTGGACGTCAGGGTAAAGAAACCTCCCTCCTTCCTTTCCTCCCGCTATTTTTTTTTATTTTATTTGTTTTGTTATTTTATCTGTTGTTTTTTTTCTGGATTCGTCGATTTCGAAATGTTTCAAATGTTCGTGGGTATTTGGTCAAGGATGTGTCCATGTTGAACGATATAACATAGGGCATTCTAATGGTTCTCTCAATGCAAAGGCATATGGATAGGGACTATGTACATACGCGTGCAGAGAGAGAGAGACACTCAAATATATATATATATATATATATATATATATATATATATATATATATATATATATATATATATATAATCATCTCTTGCCCGAATGCTTCAATTTGTCATCGTAATCGATTTATATACTTCCACAAAAGCTGACTCCTATTTTTCGCAAGGAATCTGAAACATAATCACTCTCGCGCTCATCAATTTCTCAATGACTATGATAACTCACCTAAAATTATTAAAAGCGAACAAATGAACTATCTATAATGAGAGTTCTATAAATGCTTCTGACAACTGGAAGATACGTCTCCATTATACAGTTTAAGTAGAATATGCAAATTACCTGAGTGTGGGAGATACATTTCCTTTGTTATTCAAAGGCGCTACACAGCAAGCTTTGTGTATCATGTATATTTCAATAGGATGGATGTATGATACTTAGGGTAAAAGCCCAGGCACTAGGAGCAAGAAGGCCATTCAGCGCCGTAATGAAGAGAACATAAATTTAAGGTAAATGAATTTATGGATTAATGAAGGAAATGATTAATAAATAAAATGAAGCGATGTGACCAATAAACAAAGATATGAAGTTTAATGAATGATGTGATATATACATAATAAAAAATTTAATGCCATTAAAACTCTGTGATGTAATAAAAATATTAAGGAAAAAAATTAAATATCGTCAAAAATCTTTATACACTTTAAAAAAGAGAGGACAGCAGAAATATCTGCTTCATCTCTCAAAATATCAGAGATCGATTTACCCTGGAAATATTCTCTTTGGTTAAAATATCTGGGGCAGACCACCAGAGTAAATTTCAATAACTTTTCTTAGTACGTTAACATATCCCTCTTTCAATTAATCATTTTATACTGCCTTAATGATTCATTTTCCATTGAGTCATTCGCCATTGGAATTGTTATAATATATCTTTACGCTGAATAGACGAAGACGCTACAAAATTACAATTGCTATTTCATCTCATGCATTCGAACCCACGTCGAAATTTATTGATATTTTCATTCCCACGCTGATATTATTTTCCTCGTGGGACTTAGTTGCAAATGAGCTTAATTATTACTATTATTATTCAGAAGATGAAGAACCCTATTCATATGTCCACCTTCAGATCTTAAAAACTACCAAGGCTAGAGGGCTGCAAATTGGTATGCCGATCATCCACCCTCCAATCATCAAATATACCAAATTGCAGCCCTCTAGCCTCCTCAGTAGTTTTCATTTTACTTAAGGTTAAAGTTAGCCATAATCGTGCTTCTGGCAACAATCTAGGGCAGGCCACCACCGGGCCGTGGTTAAAGTTTCGGTGGCCTTGATTATACGCTGTATATTACACAACTACTCACCGTAACAGGGGTATTGCCGTCAACGACTTGAAATCCAAGCGTCCAAAGAATATGCCGTACATTTAAAAAGACCAGCATAAGCAGAAATTGACACATCATGTTATAACCTTCCCTCTATTTTGCATCAAGTGTAAGAACTGAATATAAAATTAAGGCCAAACGCCAAGCAGTAGGACCTACGAGGCCATTCAGCGCTGAAATGGAAATTGGGAGAAGAGGAGGTTTAAAAGGTGTGACAGGATGAAAACCTTGCAGCTGCCCTGTGGAACAACTGCTAGGAGAGGGTGGAAGCTAAAGTGGAGGAAAGAGAATACGAATGGAGGTACAGTAAAAGAAATGAAAGGGGTTGCAGCTGGGGGCCGAAGGGACGCCGCACTGCTTGCCTGCACTGTACCGCACTACCCCAGACAGGGTGCATCATTGATAAGAAGACTCACTGTCTTGTCCATTTAAGACGATAATCGTAATTACACTTTGTATGACCGTCACTGAATGCACCATTTTCTACTGACTACTTAATTAGATGCATCCCGTATCCTTGGCTCTGCAAAGCAAGTGTAATTTTCACTCATGACTGACTTTGGAATGCTTAGTCTGGACAGAGTCTCGGCTAAACACATCCTTCAGTAGCCTCTCTACTCTTTCTAACCTTTCGGCTTTCTTCTAAACATTTCTTCTTTCGAAAAGTCTGGTGACTGATTATGAGCCTATTAAAGAAGAAAACTATGAAATTGTGCTTAGTATATATATACTTGTGTGTGTATGTAAGTATATGATCAGACAAGCATATACATACACATTATATATATATATATATATATATATATATATATATATATATATATATATACATATATACATGTGTATGTGTGTGTATGTGTAAGAGTGTACACTCATATATGTTGTGGAGTCCACTGTAACCCTACACAAACTGAAACATTTGATAGTAAAGGCTTGGTAAAGAAACGAAGATACTGGAGAAGGGATCGTTTCGTAGCAAGAAGGATCAACTTGGGAAATCCCTGCAAGAAGACAAAAGAAATACATTTTAAAAACTTTTTTTTTTTTAAACTTCAGACCAATGTAACCTGAGCAAATTCGACCATGTACAGAGTCCGCTAAGGTCAATATCTGCTAGTTCACTTATTTACAAATTTATTAGATTTGAGGACCGTGATACTTTTGATATGATGTTTTCAGGTATTATTTTGTTTTTCTCTTGTTGATGACAGCGGATTTCTTCCACTTTTTTCTTTAGAGTGTTGTTAAATCAAAGCGCAGAAACTATCATGAACGTTCTGAATATGAAACTGAATTGTTTGTACACGACCATTGCCTTAATCGTTTGACCGTCCGATAACTGAAAGCCGACAGTCAGAATCATTTGTATTAAGCACTGTGCAGCGTCCCCTCGGTCCCTAGCTGCAACCTCTTTCGTTCCTTTTACTGTACCTCCGTGCATATTCTCTTTCTTCCATCTGACTTTCCACCCTCTTCTAACAATATTGTTTCATAGGGCAACTGAGAAGTTTTCCTCCTGTTACGCCTTTCAAACCTTCTTACTGTCAATTTCCCTTCCAGCACTGAATGACCTCACAAGTCCTAAAGCTTGACCTTTGGCCTCAATTCCATATTCCCTCTCCCTCCCTCCCTCCCTTACCTGCTCTGGAAAGGGTTTGGCTAACCTCACCTGGAATTCCAAATGGCATCCCTCGTACTCTTTTATTTACTGGGATTTTGACGAGACCTCCCATTGCTTTGCTCTAAAACCACCTGAATTTTTCATCCCCTCTCATCAGGAATTCGAAAGGGGACTCCGAGCCTTCTCTCGGACCGAAACGCAGTGCATATTAGATATGGCATCTTTTTACAACTCTGTCAGAATGCTTTGTCTCGATTTGCTTGGTTTTCGTTTCTCTGTCCCTGGGATTCTAACCTGGAAGCGTCACCACTGGTGCTCCTGTGACAAACTGAGGTAACTTGATTGGTTATTTGCAGAGACTGTTGTATTCCAGGCAACGTGAAACTATTACCAACATAGATGTACTATATATATATATATATATATATATATATATATATATATATATATATATATATATATATATAATATATATACATACATACAATATATATACATAATTACGTATATAATATGTATATATAATATATATACAGTATATATATATATATATATATATATATATATATATATATATATATAAACACACATAAATATTAATATGCATAAATGTTTGGAAAGTGAGATTTAAGGCGAGGTAAAGGGAAAAGTAGCTACAAGCATGCAAACCAAACCGAAAATAACTCTGCCCTTACAACCAACAACATTGCCCAAGTGTGAAACCACAGTTTTTGGTAGAGGAAAACAAATATGAGTAAATAGAGTTAACAGTAAAGGTAGAATATGCACAAAATACGAGAGAGGTGGATAAGAAATATATATGGTTTAATTCTGTTCACTACATTTAAGGGCTTATTCTAACCTAAGGTAACCTGTGGCGCCGCACCCTATCAGCCCCCCCTCCCCCCGGCCCAATTAAACCTTGCGTGAAAAGTTTGGCAAGGGTACTGACAGGAATATGTCCTAGCATACTCTGTGCTAAGGTTCCATATCACACCTGTCTGCCACTAGTCAAAATCTGACCTTGCATAAAAATGGTGGAAGCAATACTCACAGGGATACGTGACCTAATCTAACCTAACCTAAAATGGGTCAATGCTTCCTGGAGACCTGTAGCCATCCATGGCTGGCTGGGTCAATACCTAGTATGAGCTACAGTGGCTACCCATTAATGCCTTGCCTACCTTGAACAGTCTCTTCTGCCCTTAGATGCTGAAGTCTTCACCAGTTATGGAAAGTCGCCGTGTTCTCGGAAAGTGAAAAAAGTGTAGACAAGTGTCATATTTCTTAGAAGACCAAGCAACTGTCATATGAGGCACAGGGCATAGCCTAGCAGCTACAGAGACGCCAGGCCAGGGGTTAGTTCACACTGATGATTTCAACTTTTCCAAGTGCAACCTAAAACACTGGTGGCCTGTGACGTCACGGCTGACACATTTCTTCATGTTCAAACCTTATTGGCCATGACCCAGCAGGCCGTGTTTACTGTGGACATGACGTAACTGAACATGACCATTGGGAATGTGTATTTATGGTGGGACTTCATTGCAGACACATCCGAACTGACCAGGACTCCAGGAGAGCAATCGTACACGACAGAAAACGTAAATAATAAAGAACATGGGCAATTTCTCGAAGGTTTTACGGTAAGACCCCGACCCGTATGTCGTGAGGTAATCGTTATCAACGATTTTCGTATAGATGAAATAGTCTTACAGTTGTTAAAAATACTTGAGACACACACATATCTATATATGTATGTATCTGTGTCATTTAAGTTGTATGTAGATATTGTTCTAAAAGTAACCAACACAAAATTTTCAATGCAAATATCGATGGGACAAGCAACAGATATCCTTATCAAGCCCAGACTTGAAATAAGCCTAATTCTGTAAGCTGGTGCTTACGGAAACGACATGCACAATAACATTAAACATTATTTTTTTATAGCGAAACTCAAAACTACCAAAAGCTGGATGCCTCTTGCTGCACGGGAAATGAAGCCCATTCATTTCAGATTAAGAGAAAATGCAAACAGAGGCTTTAAACTTGATTGAGCAAGCTCTCGGGCCAAAAGCTCCGAAGCACACTGATTTGGGAAATACACGTAGAGTGCGTCCACGTATTCCGAATGTCTCTCGTTTCATATTGTAACTTTGGTCGAGATCTCGACGCTTAAAAAAGGGACGTTTCTTGTACGAGTGCATTTAAAGAAGTGTATGTTCAGTGAGGTTTCTTTTCTACCTACAAGTGAAAATGGCACCTCGCAAGTATCTACAGATGCCAATTTAATTCTCGATATAAGCAATATAACATTTTCTTTACAGAGAGATAGTATACAATTATGAATCTCTATTCTTTGTCATGCAGAAAGACTGAAAGTAAAATTCACGAATACATAAAAAAAATTACCCATCCTTATGTCAATTACAATGATATTTTGAATTGTTGACTCCCGTTACACCCGACAATACTATCTACTGTATACTCATCGCTTACCCACTCATACCATAAGAGATGGTTATTCCAGCCTGCAAGACAATTAACAATTCCTTCAATGGCATTTATTTTCAATTAATCTTCCTCGAACCCTTTGCTTACAGATTATCCTTCCATTCTCCGTTTGCCTTTCTCAGGATCTCCTTCTTCTTCTTCTTCTTCTTCTACCCTTGGGGACGACACCAGCTCCTCAATGAAGGACTCTCTCGTCTCCGGCAGCTGCTGACACAGGATTGCCGACAGGGCTGACGTCACGGCGAACAGCGCAGAAGGCACCCAGGTGATCACCATTCCCTGGGACACAATTTTTCTTTTACCAAGAAATTCGTCAAAATCAAGCCTCGCGCGAGGCACGGCAAACCTCCCTAACAGTTGCTTTTCAAATACAATTTCCAGTTACGAAGAAATCACACAAAAAGGAAGATCTGACTCACCAAAATGTCGTTGATATACGGGGACATCATGCTCCCAAAGCGACCAACGACGCTGGACTGGCCGACCGCCAGGGAGCGGTGCCGAGTTGGGAAAAGCTCTGCCGTATACAAGTAACAGATGATGAAGGCGGCTGAAATGGCGATCTTTCCCGTCATCGCGAACGTCATCAGCAAGCCGAAGGGCACTGTAATTAATTACGGATGTTACTGACAAACCGAAGGGCACTGTAATTAATTACGGATGTTACTGACAAACCGAAAGGCACTGTAATTAATTACGGATGTTACTGACAAACCGAAAGGCACTGTAATTAATTACGGATGTTACTGACAAGCCGAAAGGCACTGTAATCAATTGCGAATGTTGTTAAGAAACAGAAGGCACTGTTATTAATTACTGACGTCACTGACAAACCCAAAGACACTGTAATTAATTAAGGATGCTATTGGTAAATGGAAAGGAACTGTATTTAATTATGGATGTTATTAGGAACCAGGTAGGCACTGTAATTAATTGCGGATGTCACTGACAAACCAAAACAGAACTGCAAGCAATTACGGATGTCACTTGCATACTGACAGCAACTGTAATTAATTACGAACGTCATTAGCAAACTGGAAGGCAGAGTAATTGATTACATGTAACTGAAAGTGCTGATTGGTATTACATTCGTTGCAAAACTAAGAGATGATTATTTTCGTAAATCTTTTGGCTGCTAGCTAATGTAATAATGGCCAATGGCCAAGCACTGGGATCTATGAGGTCATTCAGTGCTGAAATGGAAACTGACAGTAAAAGAGGTTTCAAAGGTGTAACAGGAGAAAGACCTCGCAGCTGCACTATGAATCAACTGTTAGGAAAAGGTGGAAAGTAAGATGAAACAAAGGGAATAAGAACGGAGGTACAGTAAAAGGAATGAAAGGGGTTACAGCTAGGGGCCGAAGGGACGTTGCAAAGAACCTTATGTAATGACTACAGTACACCGCATTAGGCACTGCCCTCTACGGAGGAGAAAGTGGAGCTCACTCTGATTAAATCATTCAGTTTATCTCGCATTGAACTCAGAACGTTTGAGTGAATTTTCAGAAGCAATCATCTCTCCAGGATTCAGACATTACTGAAAGTGACTCGAATTATAATGTGGTTCAGTTCCGCCATGTGCCAATTTCAGGAGCATTAGCCGACCTTTAACAGATCTGTCAATAGTTATCGCAAAGATTCACTGCAATTCTATGCAAAGAACCAAATTAATGGTTTGTTACCCTATACCTTCATCCATAGAAGCCACAAGGATAGCCAACACACAGATAGCCATGCCGGACGCCCAGAAACAGACGGCTAAGCTGATTCTCCTGCCGGCGTAGACTAACATGACCCACGAAATTAGGTAGCTAGGAATCTCGGCCAAGCTTCCAAGAGCCACGTACAGGTAAGGGTCGGTGCTGGAAGGCGGAGAAAGAAGTCGTGACAATTATCAAGTTTTTAATGAAGTGGGAATGTAAAGGACACGTGAAAGCGATACACGAATCTTTAGTATTGTAGAATTGAAAAGATATAAAAACAGACCTATTTCATAAAGCATTAAATGAAACATTAAGGTTAAGTCTACCTTAGTTTCACCAGACCACTGAGCTGATTAACAGCTCTCCTAGGACTGGCCCGAAGGATTAGACTTATTCAACGTGGCTAAGAACCAACTGGTTACTGTGGAATGTAAACGGGAAATAAAATTTAGGCCAAACGGCCAAGCACTGGGGACCTAAGAAGGCATTCAGCACTGAAGGGGAAATTGAGAGTGAGAAGGTTTTAAAGGTGTAACAGGAGAAGAGAGAGACTGTGAATTGAGGTAGAGTCAAGGGAACGAAAGAGGCTGCAGCTAGGGGGCCGAAGGGACGCTACAAAGAATATCATTAAGTAATGCCTACAGTGCACCGCATGAGGTGCACTGACGGTACTACCTCCTCCAGGGAAATAAAAACCTAGAAACTGCTTCGGATATTTTATAAAGGCAGAAAAGTGGGCAACGCGTGAAAATTCTTTAGGTTATCCTAACGTGAGAAAGTGAAAACACTAAAAATTACTCATTATGTCCCCTCTAATTAGAGGAGAAGTGAATGTTACACAGCATATTTTAGTACATTACAAAGTGTGGGTAAAGCACGGTAACTGTATCGCATTTTGTAGGAGAAATATATAAAAATCAGTAATATAAAAAGTAAAGATAACGTCAAAAAAAAATGACTGATAACTTTCTAATCGTCTGGTTTCACCGATTTCAAGTATTAGTAGTAGTTGTCGATGGGCTCTGGTTTCGAAACGGCTCCCCAGCTCGTCCTATTTCCCCTTTGTTGCGTTTGTTTAAGTATCAAAAATTGTCTAATCCTTACCTGAGGTTGTCTGAGTTTAAGGAGATGCCATAGTACACCATAGAGGTGGCGAACCAGCAGAAGTAGCTAATTAAAACGTTCGCTCTGTGTTCTCGCCTTATTACCAGGATGAAATATTCCTTGAGATTTCTGACGATTCGTCGAGACATGGCCTCCTCACTTCTGGGGTCCCTCTGGAAAAACAGAATGTATGAACAGATATATAAACATACATGTGCACATGCAGACACACACATTGCTTATATATATATATATATATATATATATATATATATATATATATAATATATATATATATATATATATATATATATATATATATATATATATATATATATATATAAATGCATACTAAGAGAGAGAGAGAGAGAGAGAGAGAGAGAGAGAGAGAGAGAGAGAGAGAGAGAGAGAGAGAGAGAGAGAGAGAGAGCTGGAAATCAAAACGTTTTTACAAGTGTTATAGTCTTTTTAAAGAATTATATGTCTATGTATATATATATATATATATATATATATATATATACATATACTGTATATATATATATATATATATACATATAAAATAATATATGAATGCACACTGAGAGAGAGAGAGAGAGAGAGAGAGAGAGAGAGAGAGAGAGAGAGAGAGAGAGAGAGAGAGAACCGAGGTGTGTTTACATCGGTAAAGAAACGAATCGGGGAACAGCTGTTTTGTGATTTAGAGGGGTTTTACTTTACAATAAAGTATGTTAGTTTATACCTTTATATACCCATTTTACATTTATGTACAACAAAATAATAATTCCATTAATACATTCGTTTCTTTTTTCAAGTAAAAAATGATTTTCCTTGGTACTGACAAGGTTAGGTGAGGAAGGGTACGGAGTTGCCCTAGTGGTGTAGTTTTTTACTCACCATTATTCGGATTTCACCATTATCTGACGGACCCTTGGCTTTATTAACCCGGACAATAATTGAAGGATTACTTACATGAATAGCGACTGGCAAGTGAGTTTATTATAGCGCTACTTAAATTTCCTCGCCAAGCAATAGTTATTCTCACAGAAAATGTAAAGTACAGCTATGACTGCGATATTTTCTATTTAGTCATCCTATAATCTCTGTAGTCATCCTATAATATGTCTAAAGCATCGAAGCAAAGTCATTTCCAGAGGGGGAAACAGAAATGATGTTTTTTTCTTCAGTGCTATACAAGATAAAGAACACTTGAAGCACTTGAAACAAAGACTAGATGCCACTGATTCTATGACACTGGAAGGAACCACTTCAAATTAGACAGTGTCAGTGCCGCTTCAAAATTCCCAGGGTGTCAACTTTTATTCCATAATTTTTACTCCTTTCTGCAATTATTAACAGAGGTACAACCGAAGACTACCACGAGGCCCGCTGCTTCGGCAACTACAAGTTAACGTGCAAATAGGTGCCGTGTTTAATACCAGCCCCGATGAAATACAGCGAAAAACACAAATAAAAGACGGTAAATATCAAAAGCATCAACAAAAGACATAAACACAAACAAAAGGCAGTAAATATTCTGGTGGGTGCCTAGGAAAGCTGTTAATCAGCTCAGTGGTCTGGTAAAACTAAGGTATACTTAACTTTGGCTGGCATGAACCAGGCTGCGGTAGTATTCGTCAGTTTTACCGAAATAGATGAAAATCTTACCGGAGGAGTCATCTTCTTCATGGAAGTGACGACTGCCTTTGAGGGCGGAAAGGCGCGACCGTTTATTCTGGCAACCCTCGAGAAAATCTGCTCAGCTTCTTCGTACCGACCTTGAGATATCAACCAGCGTGGTGATTCCACTATGATCCTGTCAATGGAACATCTGGCTTATTCCGGACAAATTTAGAAAAAAAGAAATTCTTTTCATTATCATAACTCTACTGTGCATGCATTAACGACCATTCATGTTGATCATTTTAATCAGTTAAGTACACTGGCTTTTTTATGGGGGGGGGGGATATATAAGATTAGAATAAGCTTCGAATTAAAAACTGGAAATGTAAACTAATTAGATTTAAATTTCAGAATCATCTATAGATTCTAAAAGTTTTCCTTTGCAAATCGACCATCAGCAAAGAACCGCTAGGCCTCTAAATACTGAAAATGGCTCCAGATGCCAAGGATATCAATGGTTTAAGGAGAAAATAAGCCGTCAATAATTCCTTGACACTAAACACTTAATGTGCAACGCATCTCACCAGTAATACGAAACGAGCAGAAGCATAGGGGCTGAGTAAGCCACCTGCATCCACCGCCAGGGTCTGACGAGATAGGCGATGCCGGGCACCACCAGAAATCCGAACGACCACGGAATACCGCCGATGCTTCCTACCACCGATCGCTGTCTGTGAGAACTTATTTCCAACGCTGGAAAGCATTGGAATGGAATACAGAATTAAGGCCGAAAGCCATGCATTAGGACATACGAGGCCATTCAGTGCTGAAAGGGAAATTGAGAGTAAAATTGGTTTTAGAGGTGTAATACGAGGAAAACCTCATAGCCGCACTCTGAAACAGTTGTTAGGGTAGGGTGTGGGAAGTAAGGCGCGGGAAAGACAATACTGAACGTGTTCATACAAAATTTGCATTTTACTCTACAGATGTTAAGAAAATTCTTGATAATCTCGACGGCTGGGATAGAGAAGATCGTGATGGTGTCTCCCCTTTGTTTAAAAAAAAAAAAGTTTCAATAGTGTTGTCTTTCAAGATTAGTAGACTACAGATTTTTACGTTGATGTAGTACCTTTGCGGATGAGCTCAAGCTTAGCAATACAGCGCCTTTTCCAAAGAATGGCATACCTACAGACTGCAGTAACTACAGGCCAATTTCTACTCTCCCTGTGCCCTGAAACGGAAATTGACAGTATAAGGTTTGAAAGGTGTAACAGGAGAAAACCCTCGCAGTTGTACAGTACTGTGAATCAATTGTTAGGAGGGTGGAAGACAAGATGGAAGAGAGAGAATATGAAAGGAGGTACAGTAAAAGGAACGAAAGGGGTTGCAGCTAGGGGCCGAGGGCAAGCCGCAAAGAACCTCAAGTAATGCTTACAGTACACCGCATGAGGTGCACTGACGGCATTAACCCCCTACGGGGAAGTGGTTCGCGGTGGCAGGTTCCTGTTTCCTGATATTACCAGTTATGACTTGGGCCATACACGGATGGTCTCTTGCTTGTCAGTTTTTCGTAAGTTGTATTTCAGCAGAGATCTTTCACATTTCACAATTGAGCTTTTCAGTCGAGGAACATGCCACGTGCCATCTTTAAAATATAATAAATTAAATTGAAAAATACTTTGACCCAGGATGGCGCTTGGCATGTTTCTAGACTGATAGCCTCAATTGATCTCTGATCCCCTTTACCTGCCGAGAGCAGCCAGATTCTCTGAACAGCAGCACCGATATGCAGTAAATGTGCTGTAGAACTCACTTCTAGAGGTCCTTTATCCCTCACACAGTTGGACTGTGGACCAGTCTCCCTGAGGATGTTGTGCAGGTTGGAACTACGAAAGTTCAAGCGATGGTGCAATGCATTACTACCCTCGCACTATTCTCCTTCCATTTTAATACGTTTTTAGCTATTTATTAATCTAATCTTTCTTTTTAATAAGCGAGATCTCTTCTTTCTGCGTCCCTTTACCTTCCCTTACCTCTTCCTAATGAATACCATATTCTTTTGGAAACTTCATTTTCAAGTCAATGGCCCCTGTGGTGGGCTTGTCCCATAAGAATAGGGTTCATCTTCTGAATAATAATAATAATAATAATAATAATAATAATAATAATAATAATAATAATAATAATACTGGGACAGAGATGTACCACGCTGTTCATACAATCACTGAATATTATCAATAACTCAAAATTATACCTGTGATATTTCGCTCCAAAATTTTGCTTAAAATAGCCAGTATTGCCAACATTATTATCATTACCTATTACTATTATATGCTAGGCACAGATTGGAAGACGGTGAATCTAAACATGAAGATTAACTGTAGACTATTGTTGTTACACAGGAAAATATATAAATAAATACAAACTGTGTTCAATGATAGAGATAAAAAAAAGCCTAGAGCCCTCGCTCATCCACTGAACTCAAGCTAACTGAACTGAAGATGACGAAACCTGTTTCATTTTGCTTCTCCCAACCCTCCTTTTTCTTTTTCGTGTAGAAAGTAGGTAAGAACATCCCTAATATTTCAACTGTTATTTCATCCATAACTATGATCTAATAGTTCTCACTTAGCCTTTTCCCAGGCCTAAGGTCCATCTCCCCTATAGGCCTAGGATAAACTCACTCGCAGTCGGGACTTACTGTACACGAAGCATCCTGTGTAATAGCCGACGCCGAAGAAAGCAACTGCAATTTTGAGGAGAACGTAAAAGGAATAGATAGGAGAAACAGCTGCCCCCACGGCACACACAAAACTCAGGGCTGAGCAGACAAGTATGACGGGTCTACGGCCATACCTGCAGTGACGCAAGATAAACATACGTGTAGAGAGTAGGTAAGAACATCCCTAATATTTCAACTGGTTATTTCATTCATAATTACGATTTAATAGTTCTCACTTAGCCATGAAGTATGGAAATATCAGATCTCCGAGGAGGACCCCAAACTGGGTTGCAGACTGAGTCGTTGAGTAGAGAGCTTTGTTCTCGCACACCAGATCCCACTGACGGATGATGAAGAGGAAGAACGTGAACAGTTGAATAACTCGAAATGGATGATTATTCAGTAACGAGTCTTTAATTATAATGTTATAACTCTTCCAGAGATTTAGAGGTTCGTTATAATGTTGTACGCGACTGAAGGTTAAATAAGTTTGATGCACTGTGAATAGAAAGTTCTAATCTGGACTGACCTCGTTTTTCAACTTTTCATTTGCATACTTTAAACATTCACAAAGCACAAAGAGTTGTAACATGCATTATTATTCGTCGTCCCTCATTCTCCGTGCTTGGCATACACATCGACTTCATAAACATAAGAACAAATGAGCATACTCATGAACTTGTGTATCAAATAAATGTATTTCAAGTAATCTTTATAATATATGAAGGTGACCTATACGGCTGATTTTAGGGGACGCTGTAATCAACACCTGTCAACTCATGACATTTAGACGACGTGAAAGCTTCTAACTATAAACTGTAGGATTAAGCAGTGTAAAATGAAACACGTTTGTCGAAATAACTAACCAAGGGAAGGAAATAATACTTTCATTAGTACGACTGCTATTAACGATGTCCATAGTACAACTACTAATAACGATGTCCTTAGTACTATTACTAATAATAGTGTCCTTCGTACTGCTACTAATAATGATGTCTTAGCACGACTACTCATAATGATGTCCTTGGTATTAATACTTATAATGATATCCTTAGTATGACTACTAATAATGATGTCCTTAGTACTAACACTAATAATGATGTCCTTAGTACCATCACACAGAATGATGTCATGAAAGGTACCGGTAAAAGCTGAATAACGTTGCTCACAGTGTCATTCATTTAAGCCACTTTACCTCGGCGACGAGCGTCAGGCTGTAATGGCTGACGTTGAAATCTCGAGACTGACAGTAAATGGGACTTCCATCCCCGATGGAGATCGAATCCCGGTTTTCCACGGCGGCTTCATAACCGAGTTCGACAGCTTTCGTGTAGTTGTAGTTGTAGAATTTGCAGTTTTTCTCGTCTGTGTCGTTGCTGTGAAAAGGAAAAGTCAATTATGAAGGAAGCCAGGGAAGAAAGGCATGGAAATGGGACATCATCCAAACAGGTTAATGGATCAGGGAAAACGGAGGTAAGGAGAGTAATCCAAAGATTTATCAGTAGGGAAAAGCAAACTAATATGCACCGAGCATTACAATGCAAGGACTACTGACTGCCAAAAGGGAAATCGTTTTTTATTCAGCCCTATTAAAACAGCAGGTTAACGAAGAGTCACTCCAAGCATAAAAGCAATGTTTCCAGTTGTATGCAAGAGTAGGTCTCTGGTTGTGGAGGCAATGGCCAAGAAAGAACTTTTGCTGACCTTGACAGAGGAATGGCGAGAGCTCTGATCTGTTGCTGTGTCCAGTTGGCCTCTGTCAGTAGCGCAACGTGGCACCAGTGCTCAGGTGTTTTGCCTAGGAACTGGTAGGTGACTGTCTGAAGTGGCAGTAGGAAAAGAGCTGAGGGAAAAGTGAAAGATTCTGTCAGGAGAATAATGGCATTTCCTCTTTCTTTCTTTCATTAAGTCTTCATCTGAAAACGTTTATGGAGAGAGTCAACAGACTATGAATCCAAGAGGACTCCAATGGAAAATTAGCTTCTATAAACTAAAGAAATTATGCAACAACTGAGAGAATATTTGTATGTTTTGATTAATGCAAATGTAAGGAACTTTCTAAAGAACCGAACGAGAGAAATTCGATGCAAGGGAAATATTTACCCATACAGCCAAATGCTAATGATGTTATGTTCCACCGTCCATAGGGGTTAACTATTTCTAGCAAGTCTTCGAGCTCAGAGACCCCAGCTATTCCACCTTGTTCATCCAACTGGAACGTTTCTGATGTTCCATGTTTCCCTTGGTACGCCAGATCTGTGGGAGCTACTTTTACGTCACTCTTCCTTTGGTCAACATTCTTTGAGCGAGTCTCGTCTTCCATATTCGATGCTCTGAAAGTGGTAAAAAATAACGACTTCATGATATTTTTCTAGTACCATCAATAGATGTAGGTACTTGAGTATCCCGATGTGGACAATAAAGTGCCTACAAATGTCTAGGCGTGTTCACTTCAACACAATTGGTTTGGACATGTTGGTTGTGGAAAAAGAATTTTGCAAAATGGAAAATATGACAGGGACAAAGGCTATTTTGAGTTGTTTTTCTGTAAATGCACATGACTACTGTTGTACTAGTCAATTTTGCACCATTTGCTCACAATGCAGGATTGTGCAAATCTTCTGATCACTTCCAAAGCTTCCATTGTTATTTAAAAAAAATTATATTACAACAAAATCTTTCCTACAGGTGCATGGGCTACGCTGAAAACAACAGAAAATTGGCATTGCTTCTGATATTACGGTACATTTTTTCGTTAACACCGTTAACTTTCACACCGATAAAGGAACTCTCATTGTCGATTTAGCCCAAGGAGATCACAACATAAAAAGTACAATTTTTCCCTTAATTCCGAGATACCATCACTCGGTATTTTTCAAACATATTACTCGGTATTTATCTAACAGATGGGTCTAGCATCCGCTGACTCTCCGATACAACTGGGTGAATAAAAAGTACCGTTATTGCACTGGTGCCGGGTTGCCATGCCGGCCAACCCAAATTATTGTACGGTGCTTGCCAGATTATGGTTTCTGACTCGAATTATGGTACGTGTACATTAGAGTTATGGTACACGTTATGGTACACTGAATGCTAATTTATTTCTGTAAACAGGTTAATATTAAGTATAGTATTACATATAACATAAACAGGTTTTCTCTTTCTCTCTCTCTCAATGAAATTAGCCTACTATTTATAAGATGATAATTACAAATTCCTTATAAGAATATATTTCCATGTTTTGATGTACAAACATACTGTATACCTGACTGTAATGTAGTGAACTGAGTAGACAAGAAAAAATGCGCCGAAGTTTCTTCGGCGCAATCGAGTTTTCTGTACAGCAGCTAAAGCGTATCATCAAGACCACCTAAAACATCTATTTTTCGGTGGTTTCGGTATAATGCTGTATGAGTTGCGGCCCATGAAACTTTAGCCACAGCCCGGTGGTGGCTTGTCCTATATCGTTGCCAGAACCACGATTATGGCTACATTAACCTTTAATAAAAACTATTGAGGCTAGAGGGCTGCAATTTGGCACGTCTGATGATTGGAGGTTGGATGATCAACATACCAATTTGCAGCCCACTAGCCTCAGCAGTTTTTAAGATCTGAGGGCGGACAGAAAAAAGTGCGGACGGACAGACAAAGCCGGCACAACAATTTCCGTTTACAGAAAACTAATAAAATGGGGATAAAAAAAAAGTATAAATTTAGTTTATATCTTTACTCACCATTAAAGATACTTACAGTCCATACATGCATTATAAAGTGTTAGGCCTATTCATCAAATGAAAATTGTACACCACATTCGAGCTCTGAATCCGAGAGATCTGCACTATTTCCTTTGTACAAATTAGCACATGTCATTCTGTTAGTCACATACTCGGTTGGTTCAAATTCAGGACAACCGTTCTGTTGCTCCTTGAGGTATTGTGACGCGACGAGCGCACCATTTACAATTCTTGTCACCGAATTGTTCCGGATTTTTGTTTTCACAACGTTAACTTTATTAAATGCTCGCTCACAATCGGCGTTGGAGTGAGGCAATCACAGCATCAAGGGAAAATTGGGATAGGTGTACAAACTCCATTTCCTCATTCGATGCTTCCCTGGTCGACAATGTATCTCAGAAGGCATCGAATTACTGGACAATGATAATCAGCATCTGATATTGTCAAGTGTGCTCACCATTTGTCTCAGAGATATGCAGACTGGTATTTCATTCTCCTAACAACAGAGGGAGAGAGAGAGAGAGAGAGAGAGAGAGAGAGAGAGAGAGAGAGAGAGAGAGAGAGAGAGAGAGAGAGAGAGAGAGAAATTTACCGACTCTTATGTATCCTTCTGTCCAACAGGGTAATCTATAAAAATGTCCCCAAATTCCAATGATGTACGGGCTACTCGCACACTGGTTTGGATCATTTCATACATGACTTTTTCAGCTATTGTTTATTTTGTTCTTATTTCGTTATGTATCTTATGATGCCTTCCTACCATACCCTTCATTTTCATAGAAATGCTACAACAGCCTTATATTTACCTATCACAGTAATATAATTCGTTTTCCCTTTTGTAAATATATTTTCAATATAATTCACTGAGAGCAGTTTGATAGTTGTGTGTAAGGCTGAGACAGCCCTATGATTGGTCTGCGTGTGCCATCGGCTATATGCCCACAAATTTTAATCTTATTCTCTGTGGTATAAGTGGTGTTACATTTACTATGGCCATCGACGCACGTGCACGCGTGTATATGCTTATACATGTGCATTTCACCATATGCATATACATTATATATCGTGGGGTTGGAGCTTCTGTATTTATTAAAAGCTACTCTATTTCCAACAGATACGGATAGAAAACTATTTACAATATGAAATTAACGTGTAGGCCTATGCTGTCACTGCCATAAAATATAAGAAATTGACGTGTAGGCCTATGACCTCTCATTGCCTCAAAATATAAGAAATTGACATGTAGGCCTATGCCCTGTCGTTGATTCAAAGGCCTATGCCCTGTCGTTGATTCAAAATATAAGAGTCTGATATGTAGGCCTAATCTCACAATGATATTGACATTTGACATGCAGGATAGCTTACGTAGACCAACACCAATTTTTTAAAAAAGCAAGATGTTTGTGTATTTAGGGTGCACATAAAAAAAAAGATGCACAGCCAAAATGATTCAAGATCCTTATAATGATATACAACTTAACATATCTTTTATTAGAGATATCAATTGCATACTTCACAACTCCAGGAACTCAAATAGGGGAAACAGTGCTAGCTGTGAATTCGCAAACTTGTCGACGTGTATGACCTTGCAAATAATTTTTTTAATACTACTTGGCAACATTGCATCGAGTCTGAGACTTTGGACGATACAAAAGGAATCATGTCGCCTCATATTTGAGGACAGCTGTACCAAGACCACCGGGAAACAAGGCCAACATATGATGTCATGACATGATGACTTACAGCCTGGTGGTCCCAAGCCAGCGATTCTTTCTCTCTCGCGCTTCCTTCCCAGACATCACTTGTGTACGAGATATTTTTGATGTTTTATTTCTAAACTGGACCATAAAACTTATATGGCATAATAAAGTAGCGTGCCATGGATACATTTTGTGTATTTTACTGGACGAACTTATTAAAAGTAAATAGACTCAAAAATAAGTTCACTGCAACAGGTATTTGACTTTTGTCTCTGAATGACGTTAGGACAACTTTCTACTGCAATATAAAGTCTGCATCCATCACACTAGAACCAACACTACGTCACATCAGGAGCACAAACAAACACACAGTTAGGTTTGTCCAATAAGGCAACATAAGTTAGGCCTAAGCAAGTGTGGCCAACACCCAGGTATAGCATAAGAAAGCTGTAGCCTGAAAAAGGGATTTAGGTAGAAGTTGTGAGCAACAAGTAAGGTGTAATATAAAGAAAGACTGGTTTAGCCTAGATTGAATTTTAGTTGGAATTCATATAAACCAGACTTAACAGAATCTAATATAGGCTAGCCTATGTCAAAGAACTCCCAGTGTAGCCTATTTCAAGGAACTCCCAGTTCAGAACTTAGAAAGAGCTTTGGAAATGGCAAATCACCAGTCAAATGTCATGGTAGGCAAGACTAATTATGGTAGTTAATAAACCTAACAAGGGCAACCTGCTGCAAGTGCAGTGAAACCCCTGAAGAAATTCAGCAAAGCATGCTATAGCTGTGGTAAAGAGGATCACTATAGCAATGATTGGCAAAAGTGACTTAGTGACAGAACCTTCAGGCGAGGTACTCAAGAGTTACAACAGCACAGACATGGAAGTTATAGGTTCATCACAAGTGCAAGTACAGTATTAGTGATCAGGAAATTGGCAAGTTACCATTGACTGTAGTTAAATGTAAGGGACAAACCTTATTAGGCGTAGATTGAAGGTGTGTAAAATTAGACTAGCCGGTAATTTTTCGGAAGGCTCCGGCCAGGAGACTCCAGCCAGCCATTCTTGCATGGAAAACCATTTTGGGTTATTCATGCAAAAATGATTAGGAAATGATGGGGCACTGAAAGAACCTAAAAATACCAACTTAGCCTAAACCTAGGGTGGTTGACTGGTTACAACTTTGCCATATTAGATAATAAATTTTTTCTCCATTATCAAGCATTTGCGCAGGTTATGTACTGAGAAGAAATTTTTTGTTTTGATGTGTTTTACACAAGAAAAATATAAATTATAATGTGGGAGGTGACTGACGCCTTCCGAAAAATAACCAACTGGCCTAGTATTCTAAGGGTTACAGGTACAAAACAGGAGACAACGGAAGGAATTCCCATAACTAAACTAATCTAACCTAACAATGAGCTCACTGCATTACTGTTTCGACGCTCATTTATATACAAGCCATACAAATATTAAAAGACCATCTTAAAGCATCTTTCCTCCTCCACAGGCAAGAGTTGACTACATAATAATGTAATTGCATACTGTACGCCACAATGCCCTACCGTTGTGTGGTTCCCAACTGCAAGGGGAACTAAAGTGTTTTTTTATTCCCCAAGGACGACCACCTTTCTTCAAAATAGCTTCGCGCGATCGAGAGGTTTAATTGCACTTCGACAATACAGCAGAGTGAGTATCATATATCATGTTGGTTTACACCCTACATATCTTTTTGTGGTCAAAATGTTGGGGAAGTTTACTGGATTCCGAGGGAGAGAGAGAGAACTTCGTCATGTTCTGCTCCTTTAATTTTGATCAATATAACCACTGTAACTGTAACACTTGCCTCTGGGCACTAGTTGAAATTTTGCAGATGTTATCGGGTTTGCAGTCTGCAATTTGTACCCGAGGATATCACGTGGGAAACTTCGTATTTTGATGGAAACACATAGACGACGCTAAGGCAAAGCCGAAAGTGCCGCAGCTTCGCGAGGGGGTTATTCCAAACCAGTTGCCTGATTGTCCTTCGTACTTATCTGCTTCATGACATCGAAGAGAGCCACCTGATTTGAAGAGAGACCAGAGAGAGGTGTCAGAAATGCAATCTGCATTAGATGATCAGCAGCAATCTGCCGCAGAACTTTTGGAAAGGCTTCAGTTTCTTGACAGACAATATGGGTCAGTAGTACAACGAGATGAATGTCTCTTCATGCGTCGTGTTGTACAATCCCCTTGTCCTAGAATAATAGTGTCATTAATGATTGAGGCTAACTGCGAGTACATGCGTTTGTTCATGACGTTGAAGTACGTCACTTAGGAGATTTCAGGATTCCTGCAGAGGTTCATGATACGAATATAATTGAGCAGGTATTGAATGACTTGCAGAGAGCTGACATTGCTGAATGTATATCTAAAACCAGCAATAGCATTGCTGTTATAAAATCAGCGATTTCATTTTTGGCAATAATTTCAGATGATCAGTCATTCAAACACTTACCTGTGCTGAAATTCGTATGTGAACAATGCAGTTAATGACTGAATAAATTTGTTTATTCATCAGAGCCGGTAATATTGTCTTCTTTGTCATATAACTGTTCCCCTCAAAGTTGTAGACTCTTGGGGGATAAGAAATTCCTTCCTACTGCTGCCGAGTTACTCTACCATCAGGAGAGAGTGTTTTTCCAAACAGTTGAACCCAGCATCAGAACAAAATGACTCAGATTTTCTGATGTACATTAGGAATAAATGTAAATCACTACTACCCAATGACAAAACAGTGATACTGATGGTGGATGAAAGTCACTGGAAACCATATTTTGATTATAAAGGCGGAAATATTTTCGGTTCAGCCTCTGGTAGTAGTGAAGCTGCGCAAGTGCATTTCTTTTTATGTTGAACAGCGTAAAGTCCAAATTCAAAGAAGCAGTACATATCATTCCCATTAAAAGCACGCAAGCTGATGTTCTGCACTGCACACTGAGGAAAGTAACCATAGGCTTAAAAAAATAGGTTTCGCCGTGTTTTGCGTTGTAACAGATAACAAAATGCTATCAATGGGAGAGCAATGTCCTATTTTGCTAGTCCTCCACAACTGTCTATAGCGTGTCCCCACCCATTTCAGAGTAACAGACCCCTTTTTTCCGTGTATAATTCAGTACTTTTGTTAAAGTGTATCAAGAATAATTCGCTTGGCTAGAAAGATATAAATAAAACAATGACGTTTCCTCGGTTCTCCTTTGATGGAAATATTTCAGAAAATTAAAATCATTATGCACCATTCAGCTCTTTGGAAAAACTTCATGAGAGAAAAGATGGTCATTAAAAGCGTTATCCCCCTCCACCTTTGAGAAACAAAATGTTCGTTTAATTTTACAAATATTCATTGAGTATCTCATTCAAGCTTTACTAACTCTTGGAAAAAATCAGTATGCCTTTTTGTTCACAAGTTGCAAAATATAATTTTTTTCTTTACATTTGGTGGACATTATTATTATTAAAAAGTAGTTTAACCAGACCACTGAGCTGACTTTCAGCTCTCATAGGGCTGGTCCGAAGGATTAGATTAAAATACCAGGTATAGGCCTAAGGCCAAGCACTAGGACCCAATAGATCATTCAGTACGATGATGAACGAATTAAAATGAAATTAAAAACTGCACATAGGCACATGCTCTTATACAGAAACACATACATACGATAGATACATTTAAAACAACTTATGCAATACTAGAAATAACGGAATAGGCTACTGTATATCTTGAACTGAAAATGAGTTATGTGTTGACAGGAAAATTCCAAACAGACAATCTTGAGGCAAGGTTTGGTCAATATCGACAACTTGCAGGTGATCAGTACAATATTTCCGCACGCCAAGTGTTTGAGTGCGAAAAGAAGCTTGGGATGATGTTTGTCTTAAAGCAAGAATTACCCTTCCTCAAAAATGTAAGGCTGAGAAGTATTGATGGTTTGAAGTGGAGCGATTTAGAGAGCACCATTCATAGACGGAAGTTTTGTGTCTATGATAACATATCTCTGAAAGTAACACGAAGTGATGACAATTGCAAGGAAGTTTTTCCTATAATAATTCATTTGGCAGTCTATGGTTGTTGTGTAGTTTTCAAAAAAGAAAAACGTATCGTTTGTGAAGATTTGATACATGTCCAGATAATGAGGAGAATTTATCAGAGAACCACAATTACCCTGTTGGGGTTCGTTATTATGCCCAGATGATATTATTACAGCATTTATGGTTATGTATAGTTATATCATCATTAATAAATTAACACAAACTGTAACTGTAAATACATTGTTTATTTTAATCTCATAACCTGTGTGTCGAATTAGTATTATTTGGTGTACACAAATCAGCGTAAGCGAGAAAAATAAGTAAATTAACTTATTGCCACACCCGGCTAACAACAAATGCTCTATTGTCGTGAGGTTTTGTTTAAACTTCTTACGTCTGGCAGCGTAGTCAGTGCTAGCCACTGGGCCCACCCTTCTCGACGTCACTGTACATCGAACAGGCGTTCTCTTTCAATAGTCTCGATCGTACCATTATTACGATCTGGATATAAGAAAATCACAGTCGCATTAAGCCTCTGTTCAGTTTACAAGTTTACCAGACTTTTGAGAATCGAGATGGCCGCAAGGCTCTGCAGCGCCGCCCTAGTGGAAGACCACCGAACTACATCGTACTAGTATAGAGATAACACATCCAAGTACCCCGCTTTGCTTGCAAGTCTCCATTCTTTTGTTTACGTTCCTTGAGAGTCCTCTGGTGCTACAGAACCGGAATATCATCACAATCTGAGATGCACTTACCACTCAGTGTTTTCAATTTTACCGAGGATATATTATAGTTTGTCTTGCCATCCAAGTAAAGGAAACAAGGCTCCCCTATATCTCTCTCACCTGGTATACACTCCTGAGACTGAGATTCAGGCAAGCACTCTCACCTCGAGGCAGCAGCAAATTTCACCGCAAGAGGTCACAAGCAAGAAAACATTTATCATCTGCTTTTCAAAAGCTACTCATTCTCTCACCCTGCATTTTCATCTTCAGACCGCTTTTAACGTTCAAGCATACAGCGCAGGTTTGCATGCACAGTTGACCTTGCAGACACACCTGAAGGTTAAGTGAACAACCTAGACAGGTTGATATGCCTACGTCAAAACGACCTGTGCAGGCGCGCCTGAACGTTAGTGTGGGAGGCCACCGTTTGTGCTCAGTTCTCTAAGCTTCTCTTCCCGTCCTTGGCTGAAGAACACATTCAAGTTAGTACCAAAAAGTGGTGAGCTTTATTGAATTTAAAAGAATCTGTACCTTAATTAATGATGTAACGGATTTATTTATTTGTCAGTATTTCATGCGGATGTTAGGTCAGTATATATTTTAAATTTTTTCACAAAATTATGTATAACGAAGGCTAACTGTCAGCATCTTCTTGACAATAAGAATGAGCCTTGTCTTCGGCACAAAATTTAGACTACCACACGAGAATAAAACCAAAATTGCATATTTCAAATTAGTCGAAAACTAAATGAGATTGATTCAACTGCTGACAAAGACAATGTTATTGTATCCCACGCATGTTTATTCATGGTTACAAACCATACATACCAGTTTTTAAAGCCTCACAATACGAAGGGTCTATCAGTCCGGAGAGTCATTTTTTGAAAACCCGCCAAAAGCTCCACATTTTATTCAAGTTTACAGAAAATGAAAATTCGAATGCTAAAATGGTCGAAAATTGCATCTTGTAACATGCACCTTTTTTCCCCTAGTGAGCTGCCAAGAATATGCCTGAGTATAGTAACTTTCGTCGAGCGCGGAATGTGAGCAACATCAAGGGTCCATCTCAGCCAGCTGGGTGGCTCAGCCAATCAGCGACTGTTTACATCAACAAGGTAAATGCTGGTTTTTGTTCATTATTATTGCATGTCAGGTGTTATAGGATATTAATATTTCTATATTTTCCATTGTTATAATATGGATTGAAAGTACATAAACACACACAAAACATTATACACTGAAATTTACATGCTGCAGATATTCTTCTTTCAGAATCACTATTTTTTTTTAATTAACTATACTTTTCATCTTGAAAAATAACTTAGAAAAAATTTAAACAATGTCGCTATCGGAAAAAAAGTTCACTTTCAATTAACTCGTATATATTTTGTTTAATTTTTCCACAAAAAAACTGCATAGCGCCATAATATAGATAGATTTTGCTTCATAATGCAACAAAAATCACGAAAATGTCTTAAAAATTAACTGAGATATCACTTTGAAAACTGCGAATTTTCAAAAGCGATTTCTGGCGTCATTTGGTTTAGAAAAATTGCGATAGACCCTTCGTATTGTGAAGTCCTCAAATGTGAAGTAAAGTAAAACATGAATAGGCCTATCTGCGCCTATTTATGATTTTGCATCATGTATATAATTCAGTTTTAAAATAAAAACAAACTAATATTCAACAGAGTAGTGGAACAAAATAAAGCAACAGTAGACCATGTGTCGTTATTCATTGTTAACATCATACGTTAACAACGAATAACAGCCACTCCTTCACCAGGCGTCTTTTGTAGGCGTTTATTATCTCGTGTTGTTATTAGCAATCCAGTTACTGACAGACGCCAAGGCCGCTACCCAGAACTGAGTAAAAAAACTATCATTAGTGGTGAAGGTTATGGCTGCACAGGTCTGCCTGGTCCTTTACCGAGAACATTATTCACAATGTGTCTAGCGTACCCCGAGGTTAAATGAATTACTGAGCAATTTGCAACAACTGCGGATTGTCGATACAATAGGTATTCGACAGCGTAACATTTTTCAGTCTGTTGAAATGCAGCAAGGGCCTTAGTACCACCGTGTTTCACCTCTATCTCGCTTCCGATTCTCACTCCCCTGACTAGCAACGGGTGAGACTTCTTGGGTCTAGTTTCGAACGAACGTGTTTGGCTTAATCAGCAGCGCTTTGGGATTTTGTGTGGATGCATATATACTGTATATATGTATATATATATATATATATATATATATATATATATATATATATATATATATATATATATATATATATATATATATATATATATATATATATTTATTTATTTATTTTTTACTAAATATCGAAATCCCCTACTTTCCCCTACGTATTGGAGTTTTCCCCTTAGGTATCCCTACCCCCTACTTTTGGCTAATATCCCCTACTGTAGGGGATTTCCCTTACGAGTGCCAGCCTTGAGGGAGAGAGAGGAAACAAAAACTGAGGTATGTTTACATCGCTGAACAAACGGATCGGGAAACAGCTGTTTTGAATTTATGTACAAAAATTAAAATAATGTCTCAATTAATACATTAATTTCTTTTAGCAACTAAAAAATTATTTTCCTAATTCTTTCCTCAGCAGACTAAGTCAGCTGATTCTGAAAATGTAAACATTACAAACGTCAGGACAATCGTTTTTTTTTTATACTTATTACGATGATAATATATCAATATAACAGTGCAGTAGAAATTAATTCTGTAAGTAAAATAACCGTTTCATTACCATTACCTTTATTTTAAATACAGCTGTAACAGCCTATTTGACTTTTACAAATGGATACTGTGGTGAGTGTAATACCTGGGCTAGCCTAGGTCTGTAGTTGACGCATGCACGTTTTTATCTTGTGTATTATAATACAGTACGGTTACAGCTGATAAGGAAGTTGCTATATAGAAATACATAATGGTCATAAAACCACGGTAGGCTGTGGGTAAACACAGGTAGGCCACTTGCCAGCTGGAATGTGTCATTTGCGTGAGAGTGAAAAAGAAGGGGTTGCATTTTCTTCTAAGTGTAGTTGTGCTGCATTTTGTATTACAAATATGGGGAAAAGGTAGATAATTGCCTTTTACATCAAATTTTCAGTTTAAAGTGTATGCAGTTAGGCTGTGTATGTAGTACTGACAAGGTCAGGTGAAGAGGGATACAGAGTTGCTCTTGAACACCCCTAAAGATTTTTTCTTCGCCATTATCCGATGCACCCTTGGTTTTACTAATCTGAATAAATTGGAGGATTACTGTATATATATACATATATATATATATATATATATATATATATATATATATATATATATATATATATATATATATATATATTGTCAGTGCTTATGCCCCTCAAGCAGGGTGTGATGAAGTTGAGAAAGTGGCATTTTGGGAGGAAATGGACCGACAGTTGAGTGAAATACCAGCAGAAGAGAGATTAATTATTGGTGTGACATGAATGGACATGTAGGAAGGACCAGGGAGGGTGCATGGTGGCTGGGGAGTTGGGGAGAGAAACGACGAGGGAGAGAGAGTTGTGGACCGCCCAGTGTCATTTGATTTGGCTATTGTCACCACCTGGTTTGAAAAGAAAGAAAAGCAGTACATCACATAGTGAAGCAAGAGAAAGTCAAACTGACTTCCTCATGTGCAGAAGATCACATCTGAGAGAGGTGAGAAATTGTAAAATTTTAAGGGGAGAGTGTGTCTCAGCACAGCACAGGGTGGTAGTAATAGATTTGGAGATAAGGAACACAGTAAAAGGCAGGCCTGCACGTGTCCCATCAACAATCAGATGGTGGAGGCTGACACCAGAGGAGGAAGCGAGGCAGGAATTTAAGGAGAGAGTATTGAGGGGAAGTTAGATTGCTAAAGGGAGTACAAGAATGGTGGAATCACAACAGTATGGTGATAAAGAGAGTGGGTGGAGAGGTGTTGGGAAAGACATCAGGAAAAAAACCACCTGACGGTAAGGAAACCTGGTGGTGGAATGATGAAGTGAAAGAGGTGGTGAGAGCCAAAAAAGATGCAAAAGACAGCAAGAGGATAACGAGAGGTACCAAAGACATAAGAAACAAGTAAAGAAGGCAGTTGCACAAGGAAAGGCAAGAGCATTAGATGACATGTACGAAGAGCTGGAAACACCTGAGGGTGAGAGAAAAATTCACAGAATTGCAAAGTTGAGGGACAAGAACATCAGAGACTACTCCCATATAAAGCAGGTTAAGGATGGGAATGGAGTGGTTATATGCAACGAGGATAAGATAAAGAAGAGGTGGAAAGATTACTATGTGAAGAAAATCCCAGAAAATTCTTTGAAGATGAATTCCAGAAACTTGGTATGACATACTATTAACAGAAAGGAAGTGAAGAAGGCACTACAGAAGATGAAAAATGGTAAAGCAACAGGACCAGATGGAATTCCTGCAGAGGTGTGGAAGAGCCTGGGAGAAGAAGGAATAGACGACATGCTGTGGGACCTAGCAAAAAAAATATACAGTCAGGAAAAGAGTGCAGAGAAAGCCTTATAGTGCCTGTCTGTGAAGGGAAGGGTGACATCCAGGATTGTGCAAATACAGAGGAATAAAACTAATGCCTCACACTATGAAAATCTGGGAAGTAATAATTGATCAAAGAATTAGAGAAGAAATATCTCTAGGTGAAGATCAATTTGGTTTCATGCCAAGAAGAGCAATGACAGGTGCAGTGTTTGCCCTCCGACAGATGATGGAAAAACACCGGGAAAAGCAGAAAGGATTGCACATAGTATTCATAGATCTGGAAAAGGCATATAATAGAACCCCATGCCAAGAGGTTTGGAGGTGTATGCGAGTAAAGCGAACACTGGAGAATTATGTGAGGTTGGTCCAAGATATGTATAAAGGAGCAAAAACGCAGGTTAGAAGCAGTGTTGGGTTAACTGAATGGATACCAGTGAGTTGGTTTACATCAGGGATCTGCTTTAAGTCCATATCTTTTTGACCTGATAATGGATGTGCTATCGCATGGAATAAGAGATCAATCCCCCCTGGGGCATGTTGTTTGCTGATGGCATCGTGTTATGCAGCACCAACAGACGGGTAGTGGAGTCAAAACTAGAGCAATGGAGGAAGGTACTGGAAGACAGAGGGTTTAAGATCAGTAGGAAGAAGACTGAATACCTAAGTTTTAATGAAAGTCAAGACTCCGAGATTAGTATGGAAGGGACAATGTTGAACCGAGCAGAAAAATTTAGGTATCTTGGTTCAACAGTGGCTGATGATGGAAATCTGGATGTAGAAATAACACACAGAGTGGAGGCTGGATGGAAAAATTGGAGAAAAACATCAAGTGTCTTGTGCGACCGCAGAGTCAACGTAAAGGTTAAAGGAAGAGTGTATAAGACAGTAGTGAGACCAGTGGACAGGATCAAAATGAAAGAATAAGAGGAACTGCTAAAGTCGTAGAACTATCACAGAAGGCCCAGGAAAGAAGACTGCAGTGGTATGGCCATGTGATGAGAAAGGATGAGACATATGTAGGGAGGGAGGAGAGTGATGCAGATGGGGGTGCCTGGTGGGAGAGCAAGAGGACGACCGAAGAAGCGAAGGTGGATGGATGCAGTTAAAGATGATCCCAGAGACAAATAATTGTCAGAGGACGATGTGTTTGACAGGGCTAGGTGGAGGAGAGCTGTCAGAAACATCGACCCCCACTGGGAAGTGGGAAAAGATGCAGAGAAAGAAGATAAATCTATATATATATATATATATATATATATATATATATATATATATATATATATATATATATATATATATATATATATATATATATATATATATATATGAATATAATGTTCTACACACACACACATACATATATATATATATGCATATACATACATATATGTATATATACAGTATATATATATATATATTGTTCTAAAAGTAACCAATAGAAATTTTTCAATTCAGATATCAATGGGATGAGCAATAGATGTACTTATCTAGGCCAGACCTGAAATAAGCCTAATTTTGTAAGCTGATTCTTACTGAAACGAAGTGCGTAATAACATTAAACATTATTTTTTTTTTTAGCTTAACTCAAAACTACCAAAAGCTGGATGCCTCTTGCCGCACAGGAATTGAAGCCAATTCATTTCAGATTAAGAAATAATGCAAACAGAAGTTTTAAACTTGACTGACCAAGCTCTCTGGCCAAAAGCTCTGAAATACATTGATTTTGGAAATACGCATAGAGTGTGTCCCTGTATTCGGAATGTCTCTTGTTTCATATTATCAACTTTGATGGAGAGAGTACCAAGATCTCGCACTTAAAAAAGGGACATTTCTTGTACGAGAATGTTTAAAGAATGTATGTCCAGTGAGGTTTTTATCTACCTACGGGTGAAAATGGCACCTCATAAGTATTTAGAGATGCCAATTTAGTTGTCGATATAAGTAACATCTTTACAAAGAGACAGTGTACAATTATGACTCTATTCTTAGTCATCACAAAGACTGAAAATAAAATTCATGAGTAGATGAAAAACTTACCTATCCTTATGTCAGTCATAATGATATTTTAAGTTGCTGACTCCTGTTGCAATTGACAGTACTATCTACAAGCATCGCTTACCCAGTCATACAATAAGAGATGATCAATCCAGCCTGCAAGAAAAGTAACAATTCCATACATGACATTTATTTTCATTTAGGCTTCCTGAAACCCTTTGTTTACAGATTTTCCTTTCGTTCTCTGTTTTACGTTCTCAGGATGGCCTCCTCCTCCCCCTCCTCCTTCTTCTTCTTATTATTCTTCTTTCGTCCTTGGGGACAATGCTGCTCCTCAGTGATGGATTCTCTTGTCTCCGGCAGGAGCAGGCACAGGATTGCCGACAGGGCGAAGGTCATGGCGAACAGCGCCGAAGGTGCCCAGGTGATCACCATACCCTGTGTAGGTACATGAAAGATGTATGAACCTTTATATGTATGTGTTACGTTCTCTCATATTTCATGTTCATGCATATACCTCCCTAATGTATCAAATATATGTCATTCCTACATGTATCATGAACGATATGTAATAACCAAACCTCGGCCATCTGGCAGTAATGTTTCACCGGTACGGGACTGCTGTGTTTCCCTTGTAAGCATATAATCTGAACCTCTGAGAATTTGTTAACTCCACTAGACATTAAGAACCTACTTTTGATATTTTGGTGTTTCCTTCATCCCCAAACTTTAGTGATAAGGATAACACACTGAACACACACATGGTGCAGTGAACTGAAGTGTCAGTGAAGTTTTTTATTCAAGAGGATTTTCTGCAAGTGCTTGGCTTCCGGCGCCATTAATCAGCGATGCTGTTGTCTGTGCTGTTTCCCGCCTCCACCCAGATTTTTATTGTGCTTTAAGTGTACAGTGATCAGTGGTTCAAGAGTGAAGTGTTGTGCAAAGTGCCATGTCATGTCGTTCTAGTGTCCCTTTTTGGCTTTCGTGCATTTTAGATAGGATTGTGACATGCAAAACCCTTGCTGCTGCCCTAAGTGAGAGCGCATATCAATACATCCTGTCCCCTCAATTGTTTCTAGGTAACGCTGAACCCCAGCAGAGCAGACACACATACGTAATGCACACACTTACTCGCTGATCCAGTAAATTATATTATTTAAACTGTTATTTTAAAAAGAGGAATCTTTTTATTATTCTAATATGTGTCATTCATTGCATATATATTACATGCAATGGATGGGCAAAAAGACTTTCTAGGTCTGCCAGAAGAGACTGCAGACCAGGGGTTGCTAGAAGCCAGTAGTGTGGGAGCTTATGCACACAGTAGGAACACCATGGGAGAGGAGTTCGCCAGGACGTCACAGCCCTCCTCCCCCATCCACCACTCCTTCACCCTCACTGTCAACACAATTGGAGCTTGTGAGTCATGCCAGATATTGCAGCCAACCCAGCAGCAGGAACCATTGATGAGTGATGACGACCCCTCTAGGCCCTTTGAGTGTAGCAGATTTCTTTATTGTCACAGAAAAAGTCTTCTTCATCATAGTTGACCGACTCTCAGGGTGGTTTGTTGTTGTCCCATGCAAAGGTGATACTACCACTTCTAATACAATCAGGATCTTCTGTCACTACTTCTGGGAAGTTGGTGTCCCTCTCCTCCTCAAGACATGGAGGACCACAGTTCACCAGCAACGAGTTCCAGGACTTCATGGAGCGATGGGGAGTTCAACATGTGGTGACTTCCCCACGTTATCCACAATCAAATGGTCATGCCGAGGCTGCTGTGAAGTCAATCAAGCATCTTATCCTAACAACAGTATCCTCCAGCAACACTGATTGTGAAGAGTTGATCGAGGTCTCTTAGAGCTCTGCATTACTCCCAATTTCGCAGGCTGCTCCCCCTTCTAGATCCTGTATGGCCGACCTCTTAGGTCATGCATCCCTGCACACCCAGAATCCTTTTCAAAGGAGTGGCAGGTCAAGGCTGAGGACTGTGACCGCCGTGCTGCCGCCCGTGCTGAGCAGATTAACACCCGGTACAATCAGCATGCCCACCCCTACCCAGGTTGACTATTGGCCCCAAATTAAAGATTAGTCTTCTTCATGTACTCTGATGAAGGAGATTTAGTCATACAACATGTTCGAATCCAAGACCCAGCTTCTCACTGCTGGGACAAGGTTGGGGTGGTCATGAATTTCAGCAGATCAAGGGACTACGAGATTCGTTTCCCTAGTGGTTGTGTATGGTGGCGAAACCGTCGTTTCCTTCGCCCAGTGCCACCTCTTAGTGTTGACCCATCCCCTCTTTCCCCTGTGGCCCCTTGCTTGGACCAAGAAAAGCAGTCCTTAGTTGATATTTCCCCAATCTCCCCACGTCGTTCTCAAAGGCTCGCAGAAAAAGAGTCTGCTCGAGAGTGTACTACGAAAGTGAGGGGGGGGATGGAGGTGTAGGTACATGAAAGACACATTCAATATGATGTATCCAGTATGTTGTATGAACCTTTACATGTATGTATTATGTTCTCTCATATTTCATGTTCATGTATATACCTCCCTAATGTATCAAATGTATGTCATTCCTATATGTATCACGTACAGTATGTAATGACCAAACCTCATTCGTCTGGAAGTAATGTTTCGCCAGTATGGGACCGCGCTGTTTCCCTTGTAAGCACATAATTTGCACTTTTGTGAATTTGTTAACTCCACTAGACATTAAGAACCTACTTTTGATATATCGGTATTTCCTTCATCCCAGCCTTTAATGATAAGGATAACACAACAAACACACACCCTGGAATGCACATTTTTTGACTAGGAAATTCATTGAAAGTCAATTCTCGCGCAAGGCAAGGCAATCCTCCCTGACAGTTGCTTTTCAAATGCAATTCTGCAGTATGAAGACACAAATATGAAGATCTGACTCACCAAAATATCGTTAATGTATGGCGACATCATGCTCCCTATGCAACCAATGGTGCTAGACTGCCCAACTGCCAGCGACCGGTACCGAGTTGGGAAAAGCTCTGCCGTGTACAAGTAGCAGATGACGAAGGCGGTTGAGATGGTGATCTTTCCCGTCATCGCAAACGTCATCAGCAAGCCGAAAGGCACTGTAATTAATTATGGATGTTACTGGCAGGTAGAAAGACACTGTAGTCAGTTGCAAACATTATTAGCAAATCGGAAGGCACTGTAATTAATTACGGATGTCACTGACAAACCCAACGGCACTCTAATTAATTCCGGATATCATTGGTAAATGGAAAGGAACTGTATTGATTACGAATGTTATTAGTAAACTGGAAGGTCTCATTTGCACTGCAAAACTAACAGATGATTACTTTCATAAATCATTTAGTGACTATCTAACGCTTCGAAAGTGGAATAGAATGGAATATAGAATTTATGCCAGAGGACAAGGGCTGAGACCTATGAGGTCATTCAGCGCTGAAACGGAAATTGACAGAAAAAGGTCTGAAAGGTGTAACAGGAGGAAAACCTTGCAGTTGCACTATGAATCAATTGTTAGAAGAGGGTGGAAAACAAGATGGAAGAGAATACGAAGGGAGGGACAGTAAAAGGAATGAAAGGGGTTGCACCCAGGGGCCTAAGGGACGCTGCAAAGGACCTTATGTAATGACTACAGTGGTATCAAAAGTGGAGCTCATTGTGATTATATCATTCAATCTATCATACTTCAGACTCAGAACATTTCTGCCATGTACCAATTTCAGAAGTATTAGTCGACCTTTAACAAATCTGTCAGTAGTTATCACAAAGATTCACTGTAATTCTTTGCAAAGAACCAGATTAATAGTTTGTTCCCAAATACCTTCATCCATAGAGGCTACAAGGATAGCCAAGATGCAGATAGCCCAAATACCTTCATCCATAGAGGCTACAAGGATAGCCAAGATGCAGATAGCCCAAATACCTTCATCCATAGAGGCTACAAGGATAGCCAAGATGCAGATAGCCCAAATACCTTCATCCATAGAGGCTACAAGGATAGCCAAGATGCAGATAGCCCAAATACCTTCATCCATAGAGGCTACAAGGATAGCCAAGATGCAGATAGCCACGCCGGACGCCCAGAAACAAATGGCCAAGCTGATTCTCCTGCCGGTGTAGACTATCAAGACCCATGAAATTAGGTAACCAGGAACCTCGACTAAGCTTCCAAAGGCCACGTACAGGTAAGGGTTGGTGCTGGAAGGCGGAGAAAGAAGTCATGACAATTATCAAGGATTTTTAATGAAGTGGAAATGTGAAGGACACGTGGAAATGATACGTGAATTTTTAGCATTGTAGAATTGAAAAGATATGAAAAAATACTTATTTTTTCAAAGCAGAAAATAAAACCTGAATGGAATATACATGGAATATAAAATTTAGGCCAAAGGAAGAGAGAGAATATGAACTGAGGTATAGTCAAAGGAATGAAAAGGATTGCAGGAAAGGCCGAAGGGACGCTGCAAAGAATCTTAATTAATGGCTAAAGTGCATCGCGAGAAGTACACTGACAGAACAGCCTTCTACAGGGAAATATAAAACCTGAAAACTGCTTTGGATATTTTACAAAGGCAGAAAAGTGGGTAATGCGTGGAAAATTCTTCATTTTATCGTAAAGCAAAAAAGTGGATAACAGTGTGAAAATTGCTCATTATGTCCTGTCTAATTAGAGGAGAACTGAATGAGAAATGAAAGTACTCAGCATATTCTAGTATTTTATAAAGTGTGAGTAAAGCATGGTAATGAAGTCACATTTTGTAGGAAAGCAAATAATCTATAGAAAAGACTCTTGAAATATATAGAAAATCAGTAATACGAAAAGTAAAGACAAAGTTAAAAAATTACTGATAAGCTTCTAATCATCTCTGGCTTTACTGGAGTCAAGTATTAGTAGTAGTAATAGTAGATGTGATTTGGCTTTGAAATGGCTCCCCAGCACGTTCTATTTCTCCTTAAGCTTGTTCAGGTATCAAAAGTTGTTGAATCCTTACCTAAGGTTGTCTGAGTTCAAGGAGATGCCATAGTACACCAAAGCAACAGTGTACCAGCAGAACCAGCTAATTAAAATCTTCACTCTGTGCTCTCGCCTCAGTAACAGGGCGAAATATTCCTTGAGATATCTGATGATTCGTCGAGATATGGCCTCTTCACTTTTAGATTCACTCTGGAAAAGCAAGATACACGTGCATACACACAGAAACACACACACATTATGCATATATATATATATATATATATATATATATATATATATATATATATATATATATATATATATATATATATATATATATTCTTTCATGATATTGCCTTGCAAAATATATATCTTTCCATAGTTTTGATGTATTTACTCTCTATTTATCATGTGTTATGTGTAATGATAATAGTTGTTGAAATATCATATGTAGTATAATGTCAGATTTCAAAAGAGTTAATGATTTAGATAACTTAACATAATTTTTAATTAGTAGTATCTTTCTTGATAATAGTGTAGTAGCGGGAGAGAGAGATTTGAGTGTTAGACCAGATGTTGTGTTTAGATTCATTTGTCACCAGTTAGGATAAGCGAGAGCTTTGTTTTGGGTTACGCATTGAGAGGTTGGGATAACAGTTAAGATTTTGTCTCATACTAGAAAAAGACGAACGATTTCGCAATATTACATGTATTGTCCTGATTGCGTTCAAAATGTTTTGCAAGAAGTGACGTCCTCTTCCTTTTTCTAGAACTTTCTCTCATATCTTGTTCTCAAAATGCCTTAATAATGACGTCATCTAATTGTTTCATTTCCTACTGGAATCCTAAAGTTTGTTCATTCAGCTTTCAGAGACAGTTCTTGTTGGTTCTCTCTCTCTCTCTCTCTCTCTCTCTCTCTCTCTCTCTCTCTCTCTCTCTCTCTCTCTCTCTCTCTCTCTCTCTCTCTTCAAAACAGAGAAGCTATTAACATAAAATATTTGTGTGGTCACTGGTATTAATCTTAGCTTTTGAGATCTGAATATAGGAAAAGTGTGTATTTGTAACGGCACCTATCAGAAATGTGTTTTGTGAATTTAAAGCAGCTGCATTTCAGGTGATTTTGCAAAAGTTTTCACAAGCTTGTGTAAGGTAAAGTGAAATTTGCTTATTATTACCATGATATAATAAGGTATATTGAGAGAATTTTGCCTTAGTGAAATTATTATTGGTAAATTTATGTGTATTTTTGTGTGTCATTGTGTTTGCAATCTCTTAATTTTTCACATTTTATAGATTGGTGATTGAACATTTATTTACTTAGTATTTTAAATATATTGATAATTTAACATTGCATACTTGATTTAATTTTCATTTACTAAGATTTTCTTTTCAAATCCTGAGTAATTCTCGATAGTTTAAATTTTATTAGATTAATTTAATTTCTTGATAAATTAAAGTTTTGATATTTAGTTTTGTTTAATAATTTAATTCAAGAATTAATTAGATTTTGTGTTGTTCACAAGTAATAATAATTTTTTTCAGATTGTCAATTCTAATTATAACTTTTGAATTTGAAAAAAAATGTTTGTATTTAACATTTTTAAAAACAACGTTTCATTTGTTGACCACCAGTGAATAGGATTAATTGTGTGCATAAGGCAAAGTGATGAACATGTTTTATTCCTTTAGTTTTGCTGAAGGGAATTAAGACCAGGGAAACAGTTAAAGTTGTTTGATGGAGCGATGCCCTTGTACTTTAGTATATTTCTTGTTTAATTGTTGATAGTGCGTATTTACAGTTATGTGGTACTAACAAGGCTAGGTGAGGAAGGGTACAGTTGTCCTTGATCATACCTAGATTTTTTTTACTCACCTTTATTCGGATTTCGCAATTATCCGACAGACCCTTGGTTCTATCAATCCGGATGACTGAACGATTATTTATATAATAATTAGCAACAGACAAGTTAGATGATAACAGTCCTACATAAAATTCCTTTCCAATCAATAATTATTCTCACAGAAAATGTAAAATACAGCTATGACTACGATATTTTCTATTTGGTCTACCTATGATATATATCTAGAGCAAAGTCATTTCCAGAAGGGAAAATAGAAATTACGTTATTTCTTCAGGTCTGTATAAGAAAAAGGACACTTAGAGCACTTGAAACGATGTTATTGATTCTACGACACTTGAAGGAAGTACTTCAAAATAAGACAGTGTCAGTGCCTCTTAAAAATTCCCAGGATGTTAGCTTTCATTCCATAATTTTTATTTCTCTCTTCAATTATTAAACCAAAAGAAACAGAGGTAAAACTGAAGCCTATCGCCAAGCCCCTCTGGTTCAGTAACTACCAGTTTGCATGCAAAATGGGTGCCATGTTTAGTACCAGCCCCTACGGGATTGCAGTGAAGTACATAAATAAAAAAACAGTAAATACCAAAAACATCAACAAAAGACATAAACATAAACAAAAGGCGGTGAATATTCAGGTCGGTGACTGGCAGGAACCAGGCTGCAGTAGTAATCTTCAGTCTGAAATAGATGAAAATCTTACTGGAGGGGCAATCGTCTTCATGGAAATGATGACAGCCTTTGAGGGCGGAAAGGCACGACCGTTTATTCTGGCAACCCTTGAGAATATCTTCTCGGCTTCTTTGTATTGACCTTGAGATATCAGCCAGCGTGGTGATTCCACTATGACCCTGTGAATGGAACATTTAGCTTATTCCAGACAAATTTAGAAAAAAATTCTTTTCATTACCATAACTCTACTGTGCATTCACTGACGACCATTTATGTTGATCTTTTTAGTCAGTCAGGTACAATGGCTTTTTTTTTTAGCACAAGATCCATAAGATTAGTATAAGCTTCGAATTAAAAACTGAAATTGTAAACTACATTATTAGATTTAAATTTCGGAATCATCTATAGATTCTAAAAGTTTGTAAATCTACCATGAGCAAAGAACCATTAAGCCTCTAAATACTGAAAATGGCTTCAGGTGTCAAGGATGTCAATGGTAAACAGAGAAAATAAGGAGTCATTAAATTTCTTGATGCCAAACACTGAATGCACATGTCTCACCAGTAAAACGAAACGAGCAGAAGCATAGGGGCCGAGTAAGCCACCTGCATCCATCGCCAAGGTCTGACTAGATAGGCGATGCCAGGCACTACCAAAAATCCCAATGACCATGGGACACCACCGATGCTTCCTACCACTGATCGCTGTCTGTGAGAACATATCTCCATTGCTGGAAAGCATTGGAATGGAATATAAAATTTAGGCCACAGGCCAAGCATTGGAACCTATGAGGCCATTCAGTGCAGAAAGGGAAAAATAAGTAAAATTCGTTTTAAAGGTGTAATGGGAGGAAAACATCACAGTTGCACTATGAAACAATTGATATAAGAGGGTGAAAAGTAAGGTGGAAGAAAGTCAGTATGAACAGAGATACAGTAAAAGGAATGAAAGGGGTTGCAGCTAGAGGCTGAATGGATGCTGTAAAGAACTTTAATTAATGCCTACAGTTTACTACCCTCCTACAAAGACTGGAAACAACTGCGCCAAAAGTACTCGGACCGTTCATACAATCATTAGAGATCATCAATAATAAAATTGTAGGTGGTGCCAGTCTCTGGTATTTTTTTCCAAAACTTTCTTTAAAGTAGCCAATACTGGCAACATTATTATTATTACTATTATATACTGGGCACAGATTAGAAGACAGTAAATCTAAACATGAAGTTTAATTGTAGACTATTGTTGTTACAACAGAAAATATATAGATAGATACAAACTGCATTCAGTTTCACTTTGATTTTCCTAACCCTCCTTTTTCTTTTTGGTTAAGCCACACCCTTTTCCTAGGCCTATTGTCCACTCCTCTATAGGCCTAGGCTAAACTCACTTGTCACTCTGAACTTACTGTACACGAAGCATCCTGTGTAATAGCCAATGCTGAAGAAAGCAACTGCAACTCTGAGGAAAACATAAAGGGAATACAGCGGAGAAAACGCTGCTCCCAAGGCACACACAAAACTCAGGGCTGAGCAGACAAGTATGACAGGTCTACGGCCGTACCTGCAATAACACAAGATAGATGCAAGTGCAGAAAGCAAGTAAGAACATCTCTAACATTTCAACCATTTAAGCTGTTATTTCATTCATGTTTATGATTTAATAGTTCTCACTTAGCCATGAAGTATGGAAATATCAGATCTCCAAGGAGGACCCCAAACTGGGCTGCAGACTGAGTCGTTGAGTAGAGAGCTCTGTTCTCGCATACCAGATCCCACTGAAAGATGATAAAGAAGTACTGTTAAATAGCTGGAAATGGAGGATTATTCATTTATAAAGTTACAAATCTTCCAGAGTTTTAGAGATTTGTTATAATTTTGTATTGTATACAACTGAAGGCTAAATAAGTTTGTCGCATTGTGAATAGAAAATTCTGAAGTGGCGCTGATTTGGTTTTTCAACTTTTCATTTGCATACTGCTAAATCCACCACTAACGTTCAATTATACCTGCACATAACTGTGCAGGCAAAACTGAACGTTAATGGGTTCAGTTTAGCCTGCACAGGCCGACTGTGCAGTCATAACTGCCCAGGTATAACTGAGCATTAGTGGTGGCCTTTAAAGGTACTTTGCTTGTTGTCCATAGAGAACGCTCCCCACACTGTGTTTACATTGGGTTAGAATATTTTCTAGATATTTCTTAAAATCTACACTTATAAGAAGCACACATACTGTATACTTGTTTAAAACTTTCTTATGTGATGACTATAGGGTGTGTATATGTATTGTAACAGGGATTTGTATTGTAAAACTATTGATAGAGTTTCCCCTTTTACCTGTGATCACATTTTTTCCCCATTGCCTGTGCCTTGTCGTATTTACCCCCTTTTTTATGTTTTGTTTACCATTCTGCTGTTGAAACTAATTTGTTGTATTTATTGATTTGTAAGCCTTGCCTGTAGCATGAATTGAGGTTTGTAAAGAGACCGTGGGGCCTACTGGCTCCCTTGTGATTTATGGTCTGCAGCTGAGAAGAGGGATAAAGCGAGGTACGAAAGGTGGCAGTTTTCCTTTGAATCACCCCGGGAGTGAAAGGAAAAAAGGTCGGTTATGTCACACGCAGAGGCCTCACTGACTCAGGCTAGGCAAAGGATAAATCAAAAACTACACATACTGTAAACATTCACAAAGTGCAGAGTTGTAACATACATCATTATTCGTTGTCCCTCATTCTTCCATGCTGGAGATACACATCGACTCTATAAACACAGAACTAAAAGCGTGCACACATGTACTTATGTATCAAATAAATTCATCTCAAGTAATATTTATAACCTAATACGAAGGTGAACTCTACAGATATTTTTAGAGGACTTATGACCTTCAGACGACATGAAAGCTTCTAACTATAGATTGTAGTATGAAAATAAAACACATTTGCCGAAATAACTTGTCAAGGAAAAGCAATACTACTTTCATTAGTACATCTAATGCTGTCCTTAGTACGAATACTAGTAATGATGCCCTTAGTACCATTTGTAATAATGGTGTCAAGAAAGGTACCGGTAAAAGCTGAATAATGTTGCTCACAGCGTAATTCTTTTAAGCCACCTTACCTCGGCGACGAGCGTCAGGCTGTAATGGCTGACGTTGAAGTCTCGAGACTGACAGTAAATGGGGCTTCCATCCCCGATGAAGATCGAATCCCGGTTTTCCATGGCGGCTTCATAGCCGAGTTCGACAGCTTTTGTGTAGTTGTAGTTGTAGAATTTGCAGTTTTTCTCGTCTGTGTCGTTGCTGTGAAAGGGAAAATCAGACTTAAAGATAACTTCCACATTCTTGTAGGAATTGAAACGAAAAACAATTTCCTCATGATAAATATAGCACTATTGTTAACAAAGGCTAACGTATGAATGACTTATTATCCAAACGACTTCCGAGTGGATGGAAGCCAGGAAAGAAAGGAATGGAAATGGACATCACCCAAATAGAAGGCTAATGAATCTTGGAAAACAGAGGCCAAGGAATTATTCCAACGATTTATCAGTGGAGAAACTAAAAATAATATACAGTGAACATAATGCGAGGGAAGCAGACTACAAAAGGGATATAGTTTTTTTCAGTCATATTAAAAGTGTTGCTACTTGAATGCCTCATGTCATTGAATCAATTACCTGCAGACAAATATGAAGCAACTTGAACACTTAACATAGTGACAGAAAGATGAGATCAAATCACATTAGTTTCTAACGAAATCCACGAAGCATCGGATAGGAACAATTCAGGAAATGACATTAAGTCTAGAGCTGACCGATGAGAGAGAGATGGAGAGCAATTCGAGACAGAGTTCAAATAGTACGTGATAAATGACGGATCAGCAGAAGAAGATTGGGCAGTTGTATGCAAGAGTAGGTCTCTGGCTGCAGAGGCAATGGTCAAGAAAGAACTTTTACTGACCTTGACAGAGGAATGGCGAGAGCTCTGATCTGTTGCTGTGTCCAGTTGGCCTCTGTCAGTAGCGCAACGTGGCACCAGTGCTCGGGTGTTTCGCCTAGGAACTGGTAGGTGACTGTCTGAAGTGGCAGTAGGAAAAAGGCTGAAAGAAATGTGAAAGATTCTGTCAGGAGAATAATGGCAGATGCTCTTTCTTACTTTCTTTATATCTTCATCTGAAAACCCTGAAGGACAGAGTCAGCAGACTTGAACCCAAGAGGGCTCCAAAGGGAAATCATCTATAAAGTAAAGAAATCATGCAACAACTGAAACAATATTTCCATGCTTTGGTTGAGTTAAATCTGAGTAAGTTTCGAAAGAACCAAATGAAAGAAACTTGATGTAGAGGAATATTTACCCATACAGCCAAATGCTAATGATGTTATGTTCCACCATCCATAAGGGTTAACTATTTCTAGCAAGTCTTCGAGCTCGGAGACCCCAGCTACTCCACCTTGCTCATCTAATTGGAACGTTTCTGATGTTCCATGTTTCCCTTGGTACGCCAGATCTGTGGGATCTACTTCTACATCACTCTTCATTTGGTCAACATTTATTGACCGAGTGTTGTCTTCCATATTCTATGCTCTGAAAGTGGTAAAAAATAACAACTTCATGATATTTTTTTGGTTCCAGAAATGTTTCTAGACATAGCCAACAGATGTAGGTACTTGAGTATCCCGATGTGGACAATAAAGTGCCTACAAATGTCTATAGTGGAGCGGGTAACTACAAAAAAATAGGGGAAAAATGCAAATGGTGATACAAGCATGAAACTTGGCTCAACTACTCTTCTTGTCCCTTGGTCTCATTATCAACCTCCGGCCACACAAAATTTTGCCATTTTCCAAGATGGCTGACAGGTTTACAAAATGGCGTCCTGTGGATACTTGAATATTGGTATTTAATTGATTAATCACATTCAGATCCCTAAGTCACTCCCAGTTTATATTAAAATATTAAAAACAAGCCTTTATATATGTAGATACATCATTTCTCTACATATAAATATTCAAGATGGTTGTCACTATATCAAAAATGTCTGCCAAAATGCCAAAAATTGGTACTTAAGCTCATATATGAGGCTAAAGGTCGGGTAATACATGGATTTGGGGTAACTTCAGCCTGATCAGTTCATTTTTTGTAGATTAGAAATCAATTAATCCCCAGTTAATTAATTTTCATCCTCATTTAGAAAAAAAATGGGTAATAAGCTTAATGTAAAAGTGTAATAGTGTAGTGTCAGTGTACTGCCATGGCACACTGGTTGACACTATAGCTGTGAAACTCAGCATGGAGTTCAGTGCTAGCTAATGGCAGAGATTTGTTATTAGTTTCCCAAATGCTGTTTAGCTAGCCCCACTTCAAAGTTAAACAGCTGCACCTGAATTGACAGGATGTGCCAGCGTGGGAGAGCCGAGCCAAGGAAGATGGGCTTTAGTCTTCTAGATGGTGTATAGATCACACGGGAATTAAATAGCATTGGATGAATGATCGGGCTAGGGGTAGGATTATGACATATTGAGCCTAGTTGTATCCCATACCTGAAAGTGCATATATGTTATATAGGTGGTAAAAGGATAAGCCCTTGGCCTATAGAACAAAAGCAATGGCAAGACAATCTTGGAAGTCAACGTCTTTCCTGAGGGGAGATAGTACGACTAACTGGAAGCTTTGTTGCTAGTGCCAAGAGGAACACATGAAAGACTAGTTGATGCATCTGGTGCTGGCTATATTACCCTTGCAACAAACATTCCTGAATTCTATAAGTTAAATGCAATGCCTATACCATTTCATCCCAAAAGGCTTGATGAAGGTGATGGAATTCTGCAGACCTTTGAAAATAACAAAGCAACATATCATGAATCATGTATGCTGAAGTTCAAAACAACAAAACTAGAAAGGAAAAGGAAGTCATTGTGTAAGACAAAAGAAGAAGATGATGCCCCATCAGCAAAATTCACACATAGTAGCCAGAAGGCAGATGAAGAACATGCATAAGAATCTAAGACTGAGAAAGAAGGAATATGCTTTATTTGTGACAAACCAGCACCAGTCAAAGATTTACGATCGGCCATGACATTGCCTTTACATGAAGAGCTGCAACGATGTGCCACCAACCTATTAGATGAGAAACTTCTGGCCAAGCTTAGTGCTGGAGATATTGTTTCTCAGGACTATATGTATCACCCATCTTGTCTGACAGGTGTGTACAACAGGGAAAGGGCCTGTCTAAATTCCCAGAAAACTGGAGATGATTATGTGCAGTACAGACAAGAGGATGTGCCCATTTCCCATGGTCTTGTCAGCCAAACAAACTCGGTAACCAGGGTCTCACTTGAAATGTTGGTTCACCACTGCTGTGCCAGACAGTTGCTGTTTTCTTTCCACTCTGCATTTTTCTTATTAATTCACCTGCACGTCAACGGACACTCACCTGACTGTATCCTGCATATACATTCACACTGCACCGTATATTCTCCAGCATTTACCGTCGTAGGTTAGTCCCGTTCTTCACACCGGTAGCATCTGAAGTAAGTTTGATATGCTTGAGAATTTTAGTACAAGTGACTTGGCACTGATGGCGCTCCTTTTGGAAGAGGGAGAGGAAAACGAGAGAGTCACAAAAACCGCGTTATTGGTGCATAAATCTCTGAAGAAAAGGAAAAACGGAAGAAGAATACTTTACACTATATAAAGAATTAATGGATGACGAACAAAAATTTCATCAGTATTTTAGAATGTCGAGAAACCAACTTGGTGAATTTTGTTTTATCAAGTCAAACAATAGAAATGTTCTGAATTTAAGTCTTGGTCTTTAAACTCGATGCCTCCATAATCAAGAAAGTTGTTGATAAATATAAACAACAAAATTAATATTCAATTTTATACGTTTTTGGATTTTGTAATGCTCAGTTTCTGTATCTCTTATGTTAACTCTATGGTTTTAGTTAGTGACCTCGTAATCCGGGATTATCCTGGATCAGCTCTTTATTTATTACCCTTTTGGCAATAACTATCTGGTATTCTTGATGGTTTTGTTTACCTTGATCGATATACTATATATATATATATATATATATATATATATATATATATATATATATATATATATATATGTATATATATATATATATATATATATATATATATATATATATATATATATATATATATATATATATTGTTACATTCTGGGGCCGGTTGGGATAATGGAAATTATTATTTTAATTAACTACCTTAAAAGCCAACACAAAGCACTCAGGATGTAAGCGATACATGGGATGAATAAATGGACTTACCTTGATATCATATCTTAGTGGACAGAGAATAGGAGGTCGCCGTGGGAGAGAATTAACCAGTTACGCAACTTAAATTGAATTTATTTACAAATGAAGCAATCAGGTAATGAATGTGGACAGGCTGACTGAGCAGCAAGCAAGCACATACAATGTGCAATAAAATTAGACAATGCGTAGCAAATTGCTGGATCTGGAAAGGCTACGTCCCTGAAATAGTTCAACACGCAAATGAACATGAAGGTTGCTACCGGTTAAATGATTTTGTTGGTATTGCAACTTGTTTTATCAAGGGGGAAACTGCCCAGTGTCCCGGACTACTAATCAGAAGCTTCTTGCAAATGGCAGGATGGCAGTTAAATGTCTGTGCTAGGTTTTGGATCACAAGGCAGGGAAACAGACCATCCGAGGCGCTGGATAACAGGTTCTGGAAGAGAATTCTGGGTTAGCATTCAAACCAATGACTTTCTCTCACATGAACTTAATTATGCACAATGGAGGAATTGGTCAACTAGATTTAGTTAGCCCGTGGTAACACTGTGGTGGGAGCGATCTAATTATTATTGAATTAATTTACTTTGAGCTTGTGACAAGTCATGGGGACAAAGGCCTGATAGGTCTGATTTGACAAATGGGGGTTTGTTTAGGAGAAGGAAAAGTTGGAAATATTGAAAATGGAGAGAAATTCACGAGGAGAGAAAGAAAGCTGGCGAAGGAACGAGTGCTTCCAGATGTACCTGATTCCTTCTGTGCGTAGAGCTCGTTGCAAAGACGAATTTCGGCCGCAGGAGTCTCGCATTCCGCGCCAAGAGAGTGAGACAAAAGGGACACCACATGATGCTGTGGCGTTTGGATAAGGAGTCTGTCCCAGGTCGCTGGAGTCGCCTTCGATTTTGTTCTCTTGGGTTGGGCACAGGACATCGGCGATCTGAAAAGGTTGTAGGGAAAATAGGTTTTAAGGGCTGGGATAATAGCGTACTTACAGCCCTGATTCACCCTTGTGTCCCTAATGGCTATCTGACCCCCCAAATCACCCGATGCTGGGGCTAAGAGGTTGGTATTGCTTTCCCCCCAAAGCAGGTGACGTGGGGTGATAAGCCTTCATAAGCATAAGTTCACCTCCCTTTCATGGTGCCTCCTCCAGCTGCCGTTAAATTTGATTTTCTATCTAACGATCTAAAGGGACGCATGGAGTATATATAAGAATATATATATATATATATATATATATATATATATATATATATATATATATATATATATATATATATATATATATATATAATATATATATGCCCATATATGTATATAATTATATACACATGCATATGTATCTATATCTACGCATACTGTACGGTATACATACATACTGAATACATACGCACGCGTGTGTGTGTGTGTTTTGTGTATTGGTCCTTTATATGTAAAGTATACAAAAGGTTACAAAAGCTTGTTTTTTTCTCTCTCTCTCACGTAAAGACGTCTGTGTTAAATTTGAAGCTGTGAAAAAATAAATCAACAAGCCTTATCAGCCGTATTCTACAAGAACTCGTAGTTCTGTACTAATGTAATTAACTTTTCCTTGTTCATTCTGCGGAAAACAGATCGGCTCTTTGCGTCTGAGAGCTGACTGACTGCTGGTACGGTCGGTAAGGTCACTATCCGCCCAGGTGCCACATTCACACCATCTTGCAGTGACAGGATCGGTACCTGATCGGAACCTGACCGTACCTGCAAAATATTGTCGCCGAGAAACCCCACCGGCATTTGAAGGTGACGGTCCGTGCTGGTACGACATAGTGTGAAAGCTACAACGTAAATCCCACTGGAGAATATTTTGACGGTCCGCTGCGGTACGGTTACGTGTAAGTGCATTTATGTATAGTGTGAATAGACCCTGATACATGAGCGGCTGAGCAGCGGATGCTGACTGAGGGAAGATCAGGGATTCAAAAGTTATTTTTTCTCAGTAAAACAGGCGTGCCTCCACCAAGAAATTAGAATCTGCTTGATATGTAAACTTCAGTCTTGTACCGAGCCAAGTTAGGTCTACAGTTATTGATATCAAGGATGCTTTGCTTTTTTTAAAATTGCAATATCTTGTAGTACTAGAGAAGCATGTGTTGTTAAGGTTATGTGAACATCAGTTGAGTTTTGGCGCGCAATCGCCTGTTGCTTGTTGACAATATTTATATTACCACCATCTGTTAGCGTGGCGTCACACGCAACCAAACTAAGTTAACAATAAGGCTGATTGCAACCAAGACGCGAGTTCATACCACGTGTGTTGGAGATTAATTCTGAACCAGCATCCTAATTAGTAACTCCTACCTAATCTTACCTGGTCTACCAAGGATCGAACTTTTCTGTTGTGCCACTAATTACTGAGTTTTTACTCGACTACGTGGTTTCCTTTCTTGTACTGATACATTTTTTGAGATGTGTGTGAGAGAGAGAGAGAGAGAGAGAGAGAGAGAGAGAGAGAGAGAGAGAGAGAGAGAGAGAGAGAGAGAATTACAACTGCACCTCAGTTTTGCACGGGATAGCAACAAAGGTCTAACTCCAGGCTTCATATATCTTGTGTTTTCTAGTTGTCGGAAAGCTCTTTAAATGTTTCAATTTAACATGTTAATTTTGTCCAGAGGGCTTCCATGTTTTCACTCTCCGCCCATCTTACGTCATGGATGACGTCATCAATCCCGGATGAACCCAAGTCAAGTTTCAGTAAATGCCAATATCTAGACTTCTATTTTCATATTTTTTTCACATTTCTAATTCTAAATTAAAGGTTAAAGATCCATTCCAATGACGATTTTTTGAGTTCCTTCTCATAAAAGTGATATGCTCAACTTTTGACAGTAAATAAATGTAGCTGAAGGATATCCTTGTATATATTAAGAACTGAAGTCTCCGAGGGCATCAGTATTTTACTGAAAACCGATATCTTAGTTTCTTCAACTGAATTCACATTCCAAGAGATTGAGCTAATATGGTTTACATGATTTCACAGAGGCTTTTAAATGAAGTCAAAATATACCTTTGTGACAGGCAGTGACATACAGGTCAGGATAGTTCAGTGCGGAGCCCTTCGTTGGCTGAGTCGGTTGAGTTCGGACTGTCACCCGATGAGCCGGAGTTCAGTTCCCTCCGCCGGCTGATGAAGAGTTAGAGGAATTTATTTCTGGTGATAGAAATTCATTTCTCGCTATAATGTGGTTCGGATTCCACAATAAGCTGTAGGTCCCGTTGCTAAGTAACCAATTGGTTCTTAGCCACGTAAAAGTAAATCTAATCCTTCGGGCCAGCCCTAGGAGATCTGTTAAGCAGCTCAGTGGTCTGGTAAAACTAAGGTATACTTAATTTAGTACAGTGCGGGATAGTTATAGTAGGCTTTAACAAAGAGGAAAGATTAACAGGAGATGTTGGGAGTTCCACTATAGGCAGAGCTATCTTTCTTTCTCTCTTTAAATCACCAGCAAAAAGAGACAAGTTATAGGGAAAGGAGGTAAATAAGTGAATATGGGGGAACAGGAAATAAAACCGATACACCTGAAATTCAGGAGGCGTCACCAGGGAGCAGGAATGAACCTGCTCCCCGCTTGAATGTTTGGAGCTCAGAAGATTCCACAACTGAACCGGAAAAGCTATTTCACATCTTCGTTGTAGCCAAGATAAAGCTCCTAGCAAACTGACTAGTATTAAACCTGATACCAGAAAAGACACACTAGCATCAGGTTTAACAGTACTCGGTTTGGTAGGAGTTTTATCTTGGCTACAACTGAAAAGTGGAATAGCTTGCCTAGTGTAGTTGTGGAATCTTCTGAACTTCAGATCTTATTACTAAAGGATATTGATGAAGTCAACAAAGATGCCTTTGTATATTCCTTTAATGGCACCTCTACATAATATATGTGACGTATTGAGAAGCCGAATGGATTCAAATGCTACATAAAGGTCATTTTCCAGCTTCATATGAAAAAAAAGGAGAGGAAAAACATCGAATAACGGTCACCCCTATATACAGACGATACGTGGAAAGATAGCTGACGCGAATGTACAGCAGGTAATGCAAAATCAAATATCTGTTCAAAATTTCAGTGGTCTCAGTTCCCCTTACGAAGGATCCATCCGCGTGCGAGAGGCAGCACAAGGAATCGGAGCAATAAAGGCTATAAATGCAGCAACAACTCGTGTCTGGTCATTCTACGGCTACCGGACGATGGGGACACTTAGTCCTTGAAAGCTTGTAGCCTTTGGTGAATAAAATCTCAGTTAGATACCATCGTGTTTCAGCGAGGTCCTGTTATACTTAGTATGAATGCACAGTACAATTGTGCAAGTGATCAGGCTTAATTCTCACAGTACTTTCCACCTGTAGATAACGTTGAGAGATGAATATGATAAGAATATTCACCACTCCATTATCATATTCAGGTAACCAAATAATGAATTCGTGATAATTCAGTAACAGTCTATAGACAGAAAGGTGAGGATGGGGTTATCCATAAATAAGACAAAACCACAAAAAAAAAAAAAAGATTTTGTAGTAACTTGACATTTCAGTCAGCCTCAAAGGCCTCGTTGGAATTGGCATTTTTCCGCTGGACCTGGACGCTGCCACTCGAGTCTTGCTTTCCCGACGGCGCCGCCTGTTCCTCCGTGATGGAGTCTCTGGTCTCGGGCAGCAGGAGGCACAAGGCTGCGGCAGCCACTGACATCACGGAGAAAAGTAACGAGGGACCCCAGGTGATGGCAGCGCCCTGTGGAGGTGTCAATGGTAAGTTGAAGAGAGTCAGCATTTTCTGTGGTGGCCTTCAGAATATGCATTACAACCTCAAAACAGTTCACCTTGTATGTTAATCATTTATTTATGTTTTTGTCTTTTCGTCTGTTAATTAATTAATGTATCTTTTTTCTTTTCTAATAACTGATTCCTTCTTTCAGTATTTCCAGCTGTCTTCTTTAACTTCTTTCAAATGAACACCATATTCTTTGGAAGCTTGAATTTCAAGTCAACGGCCCCTGTAGGCTTGTTCCATGTGAATAGGGCCTATCTTCTGAATAATACTAATAATTGAGAAACTGGAGAAGTTTCTGAGCAGCGGCAGGATTCAATAAATCACAAATAAAGATAAAAGATAAATTTAAAAAAACTGGGAAAATATTAATAGGTTAAAAAATCTACGAACTGTCCAGTGGGTTGTTACAAAAGACACTGTGTAGGGACAGAATTTTTAACAATTTTTGCCGGCATTTTGGAATCAATAATGTCCGTTATTTGAAGTTCATTTCATGACTTATCAAATTGCCTTAACATCCATCTCAAATATAAAAAAAAAATTTTAATTATTGTTGTTCAAAAAGGAGGAATATAATGAACAGAATTTCCTTCAAGCTCTAAGTCTGCTGAATGCAATACCAATCAAACTCCATGAAACAAAAATTTAATCTTTAGAAAAGATAAACCATGCCGTTATGTTGCGTTATGACTTTGTCATTCCGATTCAAGCGTCATGACAGAATAAAAAAGGTATGACTCCTTCCAGAAGGAAGGACACCCACCAGGATGTCGTTGACGTAGGGCGAAGCGATGCTCCCGACGCGGGCCATCATGCTGGACTGGCCGACCGCCAGGGTCCTGTACCGCGTCGGGAAGAGCTCCGCCGAGTACACGTACACTATGCCGAAAGCCATATTGATCGCCATCTTCCCGGTCAGGGAGAAGAACATCAGGAAGCCGTAGGATACTGTAACGTTACGATGAAAAAAAAAAAAAAAAAGTTCACTTTCGCACCTCAGCCTAACAGACACTTTGGTGGGTCCAAAAAATAAGTAACAAAGATATCTTAGAGCTAACGGCAATTTCACAGTTTATAACCAGTGATGTGGATCTTTAAGGAACAATGATTGAATCTCGATATTGTGAATTTGTTAGCATTCATCACTCAGCTGCTCAAGTTTCATTCACCTTCATCTTCCTCAGCTAATAAGATGGCGACGGCGGAGATGGAGATGCCACAGATTGCGTAACAGATCATAAGGCCGTTTCTTCTTCCCAGACGGCATATCAGGAACCACTCCGTGAAGTAGGAAGGAATTTCCACTAGACCTCCCAGGAGCATGTACAAGTAAGGATCCGTACTGAAAACAAGAAGGTAAAGTAAAGAAAACGAGAAGGTTAAAGTAAGTAAATAAAGTAAGTAAATACTAAACTGTGGAACAGTCTCTCACTGCGGGTGTTAGGTAATTGGAACCTCGAAAGTTCAAGAAAGACGCAATGCATTACTGCTCTAAAGCAAGTCTCTTTGTCTGTTATTATTTACTTACAAGTTTATGCATTTATTTGTCAACTTTCTAATTATTTTTCTTTTCCAGAAACTGATCTCTTCTTTCTGTATTTCCTATTCCCTTCCGTTACTTCTTTCCAGTGAACACCTTGTTCTGGGGAAGCTTGAATTTCAAGTCAGTGGCCCCTTTGGTGGGCTTGTTCAGGATGAATAGGGTCTATCTTCTGAATAATAATAATAATAATAATAATAATAATAATAATAATAATAATAATAATAATAATAATAATAATAATAATAATAATAATAATAACATTCATTTTTAGGTTTGATAGGATTTTCAAACAAATCTAGGATTCTGAGAACTGCTCTGAGCTGATATTTATTTATCTGAAATGTCATGTCATGAAAATATCATGCATCTAATTCCTCGAGGTACAGACTAAAATGTTAAAGAGACTGAGCTCAGATTCTGTCTAGTTTGGCACTAATTTCTAGGGTGTTTGTGTTAAAGACTAAATTACATTATATTGCATCCGTAGCAAATTATCTTATTATGGAGAATGCGTAGAATGCTGCCGACGTTAATATCATTTGGAAAAATTGTAGAATCTGTTACATATATCTTTATTAATAGGGACTTTTCTTATCTGTTAAACTACACTGGCTAAGTATACCTTAGTTAGGCTTTTCTTAATTAAAAGCCTAACTAAGGTATACTTAGCCAGTGTAGTTTAACAGATAAGAAAAGCCCCTATTAATGAAGATATATGTACCAAATTCTACAATTTTTCCAAATGATATTAATGTCGGCAGTATTTTTACGCATTCTCCATAATAAGATAATTTGCTATTCGAGTATAACAAGTAAAAGATTCGCCAAATGTATAACCAAACGAGTATTTGTTTGTTACACGCCACTTAATGATGATTAGCTAGTCACATTTACTTTAGCGTTAATTCACGGTCATTTATCCAATGAATGTTCATTCGCCAGTATTGGGTTACGTAACTGTGACTTCTTAATCGTTCGTCGTACAATTTGGATCACAGATTCAGGTATCACACTCCTGAGAATTGTTTCATTTACTGCCTGTGTTTCTTACCATTTTATAATGACACCTGTAAACCACAAATTAACCTGACCTTACCTGAGGTTCCCCGAGTTGAGTGAAACGCCATAGTACACCATAGACACGGCACACCAGCAGAAGTAGTTGACGAGGATCTTCACTCTGTGTTCCTTTTTCGTCAGCAATACCACAAAATGTTTGAGGATTGAAAGTAGCTTTCTTGAGAGCTTCTCAGGTTTCGTTGCCTTGTGCTGAACAAAAGAATGAATGAAAAGTCATTTGTGATTTTCTGATTTAAATACACTGCATCCTCATTTTGTTAACTAACTTTTTCTCGAGAAAATTCTCCCATATCCATGTATGAATTGGGGTGACACAAACACATCCAGATTACAATTTTGCTAAAAAAAACTGGTTGGAGTAACCATTTAACTGAGAAAACATTTATTTTTTAGCAGGACTGGTTTTTCGTTTCGTGAGGACGAAATGAATCATGGAAAGAGACCCAGGAATACAAGGAGAGACCCAAATATCCATATGTCTGTAATCCTAGATACGATATAGGCCACAAAATATTCTGCATGAAAATCAGACTATATAAATGATAAAAGGAAAAATATCACGTTATAAGTTTTCCGTAACGATTCAGTTATTATCTTGATATATATATATACATATATATATATATATATATATATATATATATATATATATATATATATATATATATATATATATATGATCAAGCTGACTAATTGCCGGCCTGTGAAAACGTAGCTTCGTGTGCAAGTGTCTTCTATGTCGACGCTGGTATTTCCCGCGGTTGGAGACAGCGGGTATCCACCTCGCTCATTCATGGCTTGCGGTCATGACCAAGATGTGTGTATCACATCACACAACATTAAGCTACAAATGTCGCTTGATGTCCAATGCGCTCTACCTCGGAAATAGTGGAGGGGAATTTTAGTCGATAATTGATAGTCTCCTGATGGATTTTAAATGACATTTGTAGCTTAGTGTTTATATATGTGTGTGTGTTTGTGTGTGTATGTGTGCGTGTGTGGAAGTATGCATGTATGCATGTACGTAAACAGATGAATATCAATATCCACCGACAAAATAATCACGAAAATTTTCTTCTTGAACAGTAAGTGAAAAAACGGAAAACTGAACAACAATTGGGCGGTCTTACCGATGGGGCGATTTTTTGCAAAGACTTGACGAGCGCTTCTGAAGGTGGGAGGACGCGACCGTTCACTTTGGCAGCCCTCGAGAAGATCTCGACCGCTTCCTCGTGGCGCCCCTGGGAGATGAGCCAACGTGGCGATTCCGGCAGGAACCTGAATTTTCAAAAACTGGGATGTGACTCGGTAGTGAGTTTTCATTCCGATTTGTCTTCTGACAACATTTTATTCCAGGGTATGTCTTCAAGCTGCCTGTTATTCTAGATTGTTACTTACAACCTGCTCCTATAAGAGATTATATGATTGACAGCCTTCTATAAAAGATTGACTTCCATCCTTTTCTATAAGATATTATGACTGACAGCATTCTTCTATAAAAGATTGACTTCCATCCTTTTCTATAAGATATTATGACTGACAGCATTCTTCTATAAAAGATTGACTTACAGCCTTCTTCTGTAAAAGGTTATGACTTACAACCTTCTCCTATAAAAGATTATGACTTACAACCTCCTTCTTTTAAATATTATGACAGACTGCCCTCTTCTATATAAAGGTTATGACTTACAACCTTCTTCTACAAAAGATTATTACTTGCGTCCTGCTTCTGCAAAGACTATGACTTACAACCATCTTTTGTGAAAGATTATGACTTCCCACCCTCTTCTATGTAAAGATTAAGATTTACAACCTTCTTCTTTTAAGTATTATATGACTGACAGCCTTCTACTGTCCAAGGTTACGACTTACCTCTTCTATAGAAGTGTGTGACCTACCCCCTCCATTTATAAAAGACTGTGACTTGCAACCTGCTTCTGTAAAAGGCTATGACTTACAGCCATCTTTTGAGATAGACTATGACTTACCACCTTCTTCTATAAAAGTTTATGACTTACAAACTTTTTCTGCAAAAGATGATGAGTAAGAGTCATCTTCTGTGAAAGGTTATGTCTTCCAAACACGTTACTCTTGAGTTTCTTAGCCATTTCTAGCTATTGCTAACGACTTCCAACCACCTTTTATGCATGCTTATGTCTTCCAGACACGTATTCTAGATTGTCTTCCAACTCCGTTTTTATCATGCATTGTGTCTCCATTCTATTCGTTCTATTTCACGCCCTCTGTCCGTGTGTTGCTATTTGCAAATTCAGTGTTTTGAAGATCACAGACATTTCTCCAAACGTATGAGGTCGGCTTTCAGCGCCGAAGCATCTAAACAGCAGCTGTCAGACTCTTTTCAAATGGACGAACGTGACAAGCGTACTTGAGACAGATCTAATCCCATTCACCAAATCATGCTAAACAGAAAAGGGTCTTCGCTGCTTACCAGTAAGTCGAAAACAGAGAGATCGTGGGCAGCGAATACATGACTTGAAGCCATCTCCAGGGTCGGACGACATACGCTATGCCCGGCACGACCATGTACCCAAGGGACCAGGGCATGCCTCCGAGACTTCCAACCGAAGACCGCTGAGTCACTGAACACAATTCCATGACTGTAAAAGCAGCGAAAGAAATCTCTGGGTAGGCTTTGCGACAGTTGGCGCCTGCCTCGTCAAAGACTTGCAACCAGGGCATGTTAACATGTCTGTTCGCTTAGTTGCTTGCGCTATTCTGTTCATTTATTTTTCGACGGTATTTTTTGTTATGGTTGATGGCTTTCTAGATAGTTTTTTCTGTTTTTTAGATGGCTCAGAATGAATTATGTGGGCATTTGAAGTAATGATAATCATAATGTTAATCAATTTTTACCTCACATCACGGACGAAATTAGGATTCTGAAAGCCACGGGCGGTGCCAAATGGGTCCATGGCTTTCATTCGAGGAACCTTATAATTGCTTGTTGTTTTGTATTGATAATAATAATAATAATAATAATAATAATAATAATAATAATAATAATAATAATAATAGTAATTCTGGCAAAACCACCAATATAAGATAAAATCTGTCATTGCTGCAAGGACATCGCAAACACCTCCCATCTGAGGTCACTTTCTGCCTACCTTGAACAAAGCACCCTGTGTAAAATCCAACGTTGAAGAAAGACACTGCAATTCTCAGGATGATGTAGAGTGTGACCCCAGGGGAAGCAGCTGCACCCAGGGAAAAGAGTAAGCACAGTACAGTGCACATCAGGATGACAGGTCGACGGCCGAACCTGGTGGGAAATTGTGGGAAATGAGGTGATGAGCAAAAGTGGAAGTAAGTGACCATGTGTTGTAAAGAACGTGTGTATATGTATATGTATATATATGACTATTTATCACATCACCGTGATTCATATACAATCAGAAAGCTACAAACGTCCTTTAATATCCAATTCGCTCTACCTCGGAAATAATATATTTTCATATATGTTACCGAAGGGGAATTTTTTAGTTGATAATAAGTCCACCGTCCCGTGGGGTCGAACCAGCGACGGACGAGGAATCAGGACTACAGGGACGCACTAACGCAGTCGTCCCTGTAGTCCTGATTCCTCGTCCGTCGCTGGTTCGACCCCACGGGACGGTGGACTTATTATCAACTAAAAAATTCCCCTTCGGTAACATATATGAAAATATATTATTTCCGAGGTAGAGCGAATTGGATATTAAAGGACGTTTGTAGCTTTCTGAATGTATATATATATATATATATATATATATATATATATATATATATATATATATATATATATATATATATATATATATCTTAATTTGTATCCAAGCTACACTTCTACAATTGTCACGTAAAAGGAGTATAGCATGTATATATACATATATACATATATAGTATATATACAGTATATTAATTTTTATCCAAGCTACACTTCTACAATTTTCAGGTAAAAGTTCATTTGTGCACACACACACACACACATATATATATATGTGTGTGTGTGTATGTGTGTATGTATATGTGTGTGTTTATGTAAAGTCAAGAAATACCTTCCTTTGCAGCTATATACAATAAATATTCTGTAGCTCACAATTCAGATTGCACATACTGCTACCTCTGCAAAGGAAATATTTTGAGATGAACGAGAACACAGATTATTCTGGCAGAACAGCAGAAGAAAATCCAAATTCTCGAAACACACGTGAATAATACTCACTCATCCATGCAGTAGCCAAAGATCAAAGCTCCCAGAAGGATGCCGATTTGAGAAGCAGACTGCGTTGTAGAATAAATGGCTCTCCTTTCACACACTAAATCCCACTGGAGAAAGAAAGGTCCCCTATCAAATGCTTATTCCTTATAGCTCGTAGACTGATTACATTTTTTAAATATCGTAAATGCGGTCAGCGATTCTAAACGACTCATTGTCGTAACGTGGCAACCTACCGTTGAGAAATCGGACGTACCGTTGGCCTCTTGGTTACCAGTGTACGATAATGAAGATCTTAGACTTCTTGTCTGCCTCTATAGACGCTTTGCATCCAACAAAAACAATAATACTCATGATGGTAATAACAGTAATTAGGGTAATTATAATAAAGTAATTCGAAGATTTTAATTATTTGATTAGAGGCTCTCTCCGTTCACACTGAAATTTCAGAACTCCTTCCCATCCTCTGTGTTTCCTTGATCCTTTAATATACCCCATTTAGGAAGATTGTCATTCAGTGAAGCTAAGTATCGTATAAGATAAATCTAAAGTCTTAGAATATAAAAGTGTAATTATGATACTTTTTTACCACCTTACCTCGGCGACAAGCGTCAGGCTGTAATGGCTGATGTTGAAGTCTCGAGACTGACAGTAAATGGGGCTTCCGTCCCCGATGGAGATCGAATCCGGGTTTTCCATGGCGGCTTCGTAGCCGAGTTCGACGGCTTTCGTGTAGTTGTAGTTGTAGAATTTGCAGTTTTTCTCGTCTGTGTCGTTGCTACGAAAAAATAAAATTTGATTGAACATTATTAGAATAGTAAGGCTTTATGTTTATCTATCTATTTATCTATCTGTCTATCTATCTATATACACACATATATATATATATATATATATATATATATATATATATATATATATATATATATATATGTATATATATATATATATTGTTACAAACGTCCTCTTGATCGTTTGTTTTTTGCTTTTTCCGTGTTTGTGTGAAGTCAACTGACGTTTCTCCCATGCCACTTCTTTATCCCTTATGGCTACCCAGGTACAAATGAGCAGGTAATTCAGCCACCTGCGTCAACGCCATTTTAATGTCCTGTCAGAAGGACTTTGGAAGAAGAGCCCTTTGAGTTCAAACCCCGACATGGTGCGAACGTCCCCAAAGTAATTAAGACACCTGGCCCAATCTGATAATCTCCGCTTGCGGGATAGGTAGCGATCCCTTTTCACATTAGGAGAACCTTTTGAGACTTCACACCCTCCAACACCATTAAAACAGTCCCCAGTCAATTTCACTGAGAATCATTACGAGGGATAATTCGCCTAGCTGGCTATCGGCAAACCGATGGTCACTCACTTGACCTGACCCACACCTATGTCTCCACCCTTTAAGTCTCACCTCTCGAATCTAGTTAATTTTTCATTGTCCTTCTATTGCTTGAACCGCCATCAGAGTTGGAGTGGTATAAAACTAGCCTCGACGGACCATTCCTTGTTAGCATGTTCTTTGATGTCTCTCTATCACATATCCTGTCGGATAGGGACTCTGAGAGAGTCCCCACTAGACGTCTCTGTGACGCTGTCACTCTGAAGATGTTCCTACCTATCCGTCTTGGAACCCGAGCTCTGATGACTCCGTATCCCTAAACAGCTTTTTTCAATTTCTTATCTAATTCCTCTACGGTGGGGAACAATACACAATGTGCTCCATGGTTGTCCCTGCAACGGAGAATTGGCTCCGATCTACTCACGTCTTGTCCACGGGCCAAGGTAAAGTGATTGGAAGTTGTTTGTCCGGCTTCACCATTTTCCCTTTTTACTATTACGTTTTTCCACCCGTTCCCCTGTTCTCATATCCATTCCCTTTCAAATTCTCCCTCAGAGTTTCTATTGATTTCGACTGTGGTGTATTTGTTTTATAATTCTTGGAATACCAGTGTTAGTCTTGGTTTGCGTTTTGAACGACAGTGTTAAAATTCAGTGTTAATTTAGTGGTTTCAATATATTCGCTGATAAAGTTTATTGATTCGTGTTATACTTTGCCATTTTGCTTACGTATTCCAAATTAAATTCATCTGTGTCGTTTTCCCTACGTGTGTTACGACATTCCCTGCTTTGCAGATCTCGGGTTGTATGAAAATACCTGTAGCTCAACGGTGCCATCATCTTGCAAATTGCATGTGCCAGACATACAAACAATAGTCTACAGTTTTTCAGACATACAAATAATAGTCCATAATTTTTCTGACGTAAATAAAAGTCTATAATTTTTCAGACATGCTGTCAATAATCTGTAATTTTTCAGACATGCTGACAGTAGTCTATCATTTTTCTGGCATGCAGACAGTATAGTCTATAATTTTTCAGACATGCTAACAGTAGTCTACAATTTTTCAGACATGCTAACAGTAGTCTATCATTTTTCTGGCATGGCAACAATATTCGATAGTTTTTCAGACGTACAAATAATAGTCCATAATATTTCAGACATGCAAACAAGTCTATAAATTTTTAGACATGCAAACGAGTCTATAATTTTTCAGACATGCAAACAGTAGTCTATAATTTTTCAGACATGCAAACAGTAGTCTATAATTTTTCAGACGTGCAAACAATAGTCTACTATTACCTGTACCATCGGGATACAAAAGATTGCATTAATTCCTTTAATGTTTCAGTTAAAAGGCATTTGGCAGTATTCAGCAAGAGATATCTGGCAAATGTTGGCCAGGCGGCGCAGGCGCATGATGTGACATGATGACAGACTAACCGTGTGTGACAGGCAGTTAAGACTGAGCTTCCCTAGAGCAGGATCCTGTTCCTGCAGAAGGCTGCATGATATAAAACCACCGAACAAGTCGCTTGCTAATGGATACTATGCAGGCAATGCGTATCCTGGTAGCCGAGCTAAGTAATATTCCACTTAAAGGAAATTAAAATTATAACCGTTCTTTTGTATGTTTTTTTTTTTCTGTAACTCGGCTCACACCATTTTCTTCGGTCTGAAGAGGTTTTTATTTTAGCATTCAAAATTCCTACGCCTATATTTTTTGCGTATACAGAGTTAAAAACAAAACTATTTATTACATTTTATTTATTTTTCATAATCAAAATATAATTTTTTTTTTTGAATATTCACCTATGAATGTTTGGCTAGGCCTAATGGTCCTTTCCTGATCTGTGAAAGGTAGCGAACTCCATAATTATGCAGTATTATTTTGTTGATAAGGATTTGTGTGGTACTAGATTTTCATAGTCAATAATGTATTCTTTTACAGCCATGATGCAAATATGTAACTAATCATTTCAGTGTTGAAGGGCCTCCTGGTATTGTCCATTTGACCTAATTCTGAAACCGTATGGTTGAGGACTGAATTGTTCTTTGTACTCTCCATAATGAGGTGAAACAAAAACAAAAATAATGTATTTCCATATGTTATTAACATCCATAATGGTTGGTAGATAATATTGATAGTGAGCAAGAGATTGAAACGTAACATTAAAAAATTTCATGTAGTAGAAAAATATTAACGAATAAAACTTCAATAAATGCTTTCGAATGTAATTAAAGAACAACAACGTCTGAAGATAAGTCCATATATTCTCTCGAACACAATTAAAGAAAAACAACAGTGAATATTAAATTATGTTTACCCCATATACGTATTCAATAAAAGTGGTTTCTCTACCCAGTTTCAGTTCATGAATGCTATTCGTATCCTGATATTAAATTTTAGTGTATCCCCAAAAAAGCACCGTTAACTTCATTCACATACGACGTTGCCAGTTACCATTCATTCTAGGCCTATGTGACTCCCCTTAAGCCATTCATTTGCAAAAGCAATATTCGCACTGTCCTTATCTGATATATCTGATTTCTCCTTCATATTTGTAAAAAATATTCTGTTCCAATTCAACGTTTTCTATATTAAAATGAAAATAGTCATATGTAGTATTTAGAAGTTACTGTGTAACCAATCTGGTCTACTCAACCGTCGGCGTTACAGGCGTGCCAACCGAACCTCCTACTTCTATGCATTTTACCGCCCTTTAGTCAAACGAACTTTATGTAGTTGAGGTTAAGAAGGTATGTTGGGAGACCTGTTCATAGCTAAACAAAATGAAATATTTCATAATGATCGGACAAATACTTAAAAACTTGCATAAAACAAGGAATTTTTTTGCAGATTTATTTTTGACTTGTTATAATTGATTCTAATTTTCATATTATAAAAAGCTTTTCTCAAACTAATTAATATATGGAATGTAAAAAAAAAGAAATAAGATCTAAACGATACATTTCGTAAAGTGCTGCAGAATATTCTAGCGCAATTGTACCAGAAAGAAAAAGGCATTTTACTTACCTGTGTATAGGAATGGCAAGATTCCGGATCTGGTCTTGCGTCCAGTTAGCACTGGTGAGTGCTGGCACGTGGCACCAGTACTCGGGGGTACTTCCCAGGAACTGGTAGGTGATTGTTTGGAAGGGGAAGATGAATGCGGCTGTTCAGAAATTCAAGTGAGAGATATTTTAATGATCTTTTGAGCTAACCAGAGCATTTCATCAAAGAGATATTTCAATTATCTTTATGAAGAAATCAGAGTATTTCATTAAATGGGATAGACTACTCTCTTTTTTTTTTTTCATCTTGACGACAAGAGTCAAATGGCTTGCTAAACTTTAACTTTGGAATGGATTATCAAGTTTAGGCCGAGGGCTGGAACTTATGAGGTCATTCAGCGATGAAAAGGAAATTGAGAGTAAGAAGGCTTTAAAGGTGTAACAGGAGGGGAACTCGCAGTTGCACTATGAAACAATTGTTAGGAGACGGTTGAGGAAAGTAAGATGGAAGAAAGATAATATAAACGGAAGTACAGTAAAAGGGGGTTGCAGCTAGGGACCGAAAGGACGCTGCAAAGAACAGAAAGTAATGGCTGCATTGCATCGCGTGAGGTGAACTGATGGTATTCCCCCCCCCCCCCCCCACCCCACCAACCCCCGCCAAGGGAAAGTTTAAAACAAAGTGGTTTTTTTTTTTTTTAAGAAAAATTGATTGCGAAAGCAGAGTAAAATGTAATCAGCCATAGATCAAAGGAGTTAATTTTTTTCTGGAAAATATCTAAGATAACAGAATTATATCACACACAACTTAAACAAGAGAAAATATTCTTTTATTCAAATAGATACAAAAAGTGAAATGAAACTACTCTCCGTTTCACAAGAGGAATTTACTTTTTCAGATATGATAATATAAAAAAAAATTAAAATGTCATTAACTCATTGAAAGAAGTCATTTCATTCCTTTCAGCATTTACCCAAACAGCAGAGCATTAACGTGGCGACGTTCCACCGACCGACGGGATTGATTAGCTCCAGCAGATCCTCGAAGCTGGATATTCCCACGACAGCGCCGCGTTCGTCCAGTCTGAATTCACCAGGCGTCCCGTTTTTGCTCACATGCACCAGTTCTTCGAGGGGGTCTCTCTCGCCTTCCGGCTCGACACCAGCGTTGCCTTGGGGACTCCCGTTCTCCATGATTTT
>JANJGK010000035.1:2602272-2659772 GCA_039081455.1 Macrobrachium rosenbergii
AGGAAAGCGCACTGCGCTGCTCTTGCTCACGATGCGCGAGGTCCCTTCGTCGATCGAAATCACTTTCTGAAGGCACTTCAATACGTAGGTCACTTTCTTCATTTATTAGGACAACACTGACGTACCGTGTGTTCTGTCTGTTGCTAGTAATCTCCGGGATTAAACGGAAACAGTGACTGACAGAACCGAACCGACAGTACCTGAAGAATGAGCGAGACCGAGTGCAACTCTTCACTCTCTGAGTTACCAAGTATAGCGTGGCTTCCAGTGACTAAGAAGGACGCAAGCAAAGGATGAATGAAGGTCCTGCATACTACATCCTTAAATCCGAAGGACTTCTCAACCCATGTGATGTCCCTTAAAAGGTGTTCTGAATGTTCAAATATATCTCGTTGCTTATTGTCAAGAATGACGATTGCTTCCTTGTCCTGTGTCTCATGTTTGTTCTTCCTAGTTTCATCAATGTCCAGGTAGTGCTTTCATTTTAAGAAAGTCAGGATGACATTTTCTTTCTTGTTCTGCGTCTCGGGTTTGTCCTTCCTGCTTTCATGAATGTCCAGGTAGTGGTTTCATTTTAAGAAAGTCAAGAGCGGTTCGTTTTGCGTCTCTGGGATGTCAGTGCAGAGTTTGGAACGGCGTTGAAATTTTTGCGTTCTTCTGTGGTCGAAAATAACCAGAGTTCTCTCTGGTGCCTCTTATATACATAATTACAAAATTGACTATATAATAACACACGGGTGCACAAAATAGGAGAAATGAGTTCTTTACTAGGTTCGGAGTAAGGTACAATTGCTTTTTGCATTCTAAATTTCAACTTTCGCCTCAGAAATCGCAACGCAGTACAGGCTGTAATTTTGTGTAAGGGCAACATTATCTGCCAAAGATCATTTTTTTCCCCTACTGTAATCGATCTGTCTTCCCGATGACAACATTATTCATTAATGATTTTTTTTATCTTTTTATTTTTCCATCTATGTCATCTACATGTCACTATGCTTTTCGTCCATTTACTCGTTTATTACTTCTTGTTATTCATCTGTGCTTACTTATTACCGTTCTATTCCGACGAAGTTTGCTTACAAGATTAATCAGGTTTTTCGTTTCCACGTAGCAATGTGTGCGCATCATCATCATCATCATAATAATAATAATAATAGTAATAATAATAATAATAATAATAACAGGGTACGAGTGAAATTTTATGTTATAACTTACAACAGAGACAGAGTGAGGTTTTATATTATTACGTGCAAGTAATGGAAAACACTTGTAAACTACCGAGACAAGGAGTGTAGGCTACACCAAGGCTCGTCCTATTCTTTTCGAAACCAGGCCATGCCTGTGCGGGCATAATGTTCCCGAGAGAGAGAGAGAGAGATTTCCATTTCTTGATCCTGCTATTGTTGCATTGAGATACCAGCCTTTTTTTTTTTTACCTGCGTTTTGAGGACACGTCCACCCTTACCTGCTTAAGACAGAAAACCGATTATCAAGCGGGAACTCGGTCATTATATGCAATTTTAAGAAAACTGTGGCGTCAGAATCAGACTCCGCTTAAATTTTTGTCCTCTCCTCTTCCGTGGTCAAAGGCGGCGCAGTCGTTTTCCGTCGATGCTCCTTCAGGAGTAGAGTTATCCTTTGAATGGGTCCTTTTCCCCTGAAGGATGCACAGGCTTTGAAATTCTGTTAATTCTGAAGGGGGTCTTGTTTAAAGGATTTTTTTTTTTTTTTTTTTTTTGTCAGAAAGAATTGTGGTTTGAATGAATTCAATATCACGACGAAATCCGAATTTAATGGAGTGCTTTGCTGCATTAATGATTATCTATGTATTTATTTTTTTTTTTCTCCAAATTGAAAGAAGGAACCGAATTAATGGAAGTCTCTACAAACGCTTCTAAAACCGTGCTTAAAATTTGCTCATCGTTGCGAACGTTGGCAAAATTTATAATTGCTACAAAACATCTACGACTCAATGAGTTATCAAGAACATTAAATCACTTGTTAGATTATGAGAAGGGTATTGGATGGGAAGAACCGTTTGAATGAAGAGAAACTCGACTGCGAAGATATAACCGCGAAATAATCTTTCCGAGATGTGTAAACTCTGTCAACCAAATAGCCTCAAAATCGTTGGCCCTTGAGACAGATACTCGTGTATGTGACGACAGCACAAAATAATCACAACGCTGCAGAGCAATCGGTGCGATTGTACTTGTAACACTAATTTCTGTGGGGTGAGAAGACACGGATGCATCACGATGGTATCCTTTAGTATGCAATATATATATATATATAAGTATACATCATTTTGAAATACGTAACTGAAATGTTCCTTGTCAGAGTAGGAAGACTCTAATTGTAGTCCTCTTCCATTATCTTTGGGGTTCAGGAATATTGCAACCATACAAATCTTTTTCAAAGAAGTTCTCTTCAGAGTGAACCGAGCAACTTCTCTCTCTCCGAGCTTTTCGATCGTGGTTCCTGCAAGGGTTATTTATAATAACGCTAATTTTCTCCTTGTATTCTGAGACCTGTTTAAACGTGCGTCTTCCTCGTCCTCGCAAAGGTCTGCTTGTAGAGTCTTCTTGAGTTCTGTTACAAAGCCATTTCCTCACAACCATTGCATCTCACCCTTTTTGAAAAGGCTTCTGAAAATTTCCTCGCAACTAGAGAGCAAATTTAAGTTGCAAATCACGAAAATTAGCTCCAGTATAAAATTTTGCTTAGTACTTAAGTAAATTTGCAATTAAGTTAGTAGAACTTAGATAGTTTAATATTAGAAGTTCATCCCAAGCATTTTTCTGTTTATTCGTAACACACATACACACACACACACACACTCACACATAATATTGCTTGTCATTGTAATGTGAGCAGCTTTTTATTTTGTAAAAAATTTCTAAACGCATAATAATAATAATAATAATAATAATAATAATAATAATAATAATAATAATAATAATAATAAATAATAATAATAATAATTATTATTATTATTATTATTATTATTATAAAAACTTGTCATATTGGAGTGTTTTTTTATTGAAAAATTGTAGCATATCAACTCAAAAACAAATTTTGAAAATTTTTGGAGCAGGAAATTTCGAGTTGCCTAAAATTTTCGCCAACAGCACTGCATAAGTTGGAGGAACCCTTGGAAAAACAGCATTCTTGGCGGGAAGGTATCTGCACCCTCATTGGTTACTGATGACATCATCAACACAGGCTGTGATTGGCTGCAGCTGATGTTGACGACGTTCCAACCAATTGTTGTCAGATACCACAATCCAAAAAGATTACAGTGAGGTTTTTAAGAGTCATTTTGTCTTATTTTGTTTCATTTTCATTATTCAGTTAATTTAATAACCAAAATAGAGTATAATTGGAACCATTCAGAGTTAGATTATTCTTTAATAAAAGTTAAATAGCAAATATTAATCATAAAAGTTACCAAGTACTCTATTTCTGAATTATTATGCCGACGTAGTGTATACAGTCTAGCCTTATCATTACCAGAAATACCTTAATTAGATTATTTTTTTTTTGTTATCTATTTGACAGTTTCAAGTAATATTAACCATTGAATTTAATTAAAATAATTAATATAGAAAAATATATATTTCTAAAAGAATTTATAATGATTATTTAGTTCTTCAAATGTATAGTTTCTTATTTCAAAGGTAAAAAAAAATAATGGTTGCCATGGAAACAAATATGGCATTCCTTTCATACACACTTTACATTATTGCCAAACACTCCTTTAAAAACCACTTTATATTGTAGTATCTAACGTATTTCAAATTACGTTTTTGAATAGTTTCAGTAACTTTTTATTCTTAATTGAATAGATATGTGAAAATTTTATCAACTGTAATGACTTAAACGACAGCATAAAAGGGAAGAGCCTTCTGGATAGCTTTCATTTCTGTATGGATACACTGCAGACAGCATCGGCTGCCTCGAAAACCATAGACGATTCTATGTACTTTCAACATTAAAAAGTCCATTATAAATTCTTATCATTAATTAAAAAACTTATTTATTAAAGCAAATAACTATCATAAACTTTTATATATAATAATGCTCTTAAAAAAGCATATAAAGGAAATTATTTGCAAGTTCTTATTTGGAATTGTGGCCACAGTGAAAAAAATCGTCTGCAGAGACACGCAACGACAGTAAACACAAATGTAGCCAATCAGAGGTGGTGTTGATGACGTAATTTACAGCCAATCAGGTACGAGAACTTTCCCGCTCAGATTTCACTCGGTCGGAGGGATCCTTCGGTTTATGGTGTGCTGTTTGGAAGCTCATACGAATCGGATCTATATTTTTTCATGTTTTCGGTTTTTTTAATGTTTTTAGGGGAGACAAAAATATATTTTCAAAAAGGAATTAATTTGAAATAAAAAAGATTGTAATTTTTATTATTACCATTATTTACAGCTACAGTATTTAAGGCCAAATTAAAAAGAAATAAGTTAACAGTTAAAATCAACGGTTAAAAAAACTTAATTTAACCTAAATTCAGGGTAAAAACAGCCTTTATTTTATTTCTCATGAATAGTAAAGGCTACCTGTTAAATACCAGCGTTAATTAACCGCGAATAAAAGCTACTTTACTTTTATTTTTCGCTAAACGATATTTTTATTCGGTACTTCGTAGGGAATCGAATTTATAAATGAAAGATGGCGTCACCGGCAACCGATGTTTGCTTACGAATTTCAAAACAAAGCCTATTAGTTTTAATGATAAAACTCATATAATTAAAAAAAAAATCAAAATAAGTATTTTTACCTTTTAAGTTATAGAAATACTGTTTAAATCCCGAATTTATCAGCAAAGACATAAGTTCATGAGCTCGCTACTCATGCCGTCTGCTTCAGTTCAGAAAGAAGGCAGAAAATGGCAACTTTCACTCAAATCTATCGTCATTTACGTTCAATAAATAAGTAATTTCAACGATTTACCTGAAATTTTTTTGCATGAATGTTCATTAATACACATATAAATATGGTAACCCAAAGAAACTGAGATTTGATACATATCCAGTCTATAAAAAACGATTTTTAAAAGTAACAAGAGGCAACGTTTCTATTCTCCTGATTTCAGCTAATTATATATATTCCTGAACTATAAAGATTTTCCAAGCCACTTTTTATATAAGTTAAGTTAGCCTACCCTAGCTTCAATATAGCCTGGGATGTATATATATATATATATATATATATATATATATATATATATATATATATATATATATATATATATAAAGATAAAATCCACGAAGGAAACGGAAACACTGGAGTGCTGCGAGGCCTTTCGACACTAGTCCCTTACTTAGCAGACTAGTGTCGAAAGGCCTCGCAGCACTCCATTGTTTCCGTTTCCTTCGTGGATTTTATCTTTATTTATATATTCATCACGTTCCATATTTTCGTGATTCAGTTATACATATATATATATATATATATATATATATATATATATATATATATATATATATATATATATATATATATATATATATAATGCAAGGTAGGTTACTCACATCGTAAGGTGTCTTCAGGTATTACTGGAATTTCTTACATCAGATACATTCAATAAAATTCCTGAACTATATGTATACAAACTTTATAGCTCACTTACTGTATATCTTCAAATCCAGGATAAGTTAGCCTACCTTGGACCATGGCCTAACCTAGCTAAAATATATAAAATGTAGCTTAGGAACTGTAAGTTATGTTACGCCCATCCTGAGGTGTCTTCAGATCACAAATACTAAGAGCGTTTTATGACAGATAACACCTTTTAACACCTTCTAAAGTATGGCCCTGGAAATGTGATTAAAAGTCTTAAGGAAAATTGGAGGGCTCGATTTTGAATCCTTATGTCTGCCACCTCCACTGACCTGAGTAGCAGTGGCTAACTTAATGTTTTTCCTTCATTTTTAACATCATTCTGCTGACAGTGCAAAGCTTGAGGGTTAAGATATGGTGAAGAAATTGCAGGTTCTGCTAAACTTTGTCCCCTTCTTCTGCTAGTTTATAAAGTATTGGGCATCGTAGTGATGCAGTTTTCTTTTAGAGGTTTCATTGATATAAATGGGTTTATGCAGGCTGCTGAGCTTGTGCGGTAAGTCAAGGTTTGTGATCACGCTCTTACCTCACTCTGTTCAGGTTATTAAATAGTAAGGATGGGCAGTTGAGGACGTATAAATAAATATTTGCATTAACTGAAACGTCCTAATGAATCAATTGTCGTATTCATCAGTAAGAACTTACACAAAGGAGCGATAGTTCTGGTTCTCTCTCTCTCTCTCTCTCTCTCTCTCTTTCTCTCTCATACTGCGCAAAGGAGCGAAATTTCCAGTCTCTCTCTCTCCCTCTTTCTCTCTCTCTCTCTCTCTTTCTTTCTGTGCAAAGGAGCGAAATTTCCAGTCTCTCTCATTCTGCGCAAAGGAGCAAAATTTCCAGTCTCTCTCTCTCTTTCTCTCTCTCATTCCGCGCAAAGGAGAGAAATTTCTAGTCTATCTCTCTCTCTCTCTCTCTCTCTCTCTCTCTCATGCCATACTAGAGAGTATGTAGAGAGTAATAGTCAGTGGTAGCTTAGGCCCCGGCGATAGAAGACGTGACGATTTTGTGCTCCATAGAAAGTGAAGTAAAAGGCAAAGTGCAGATGCATCAGAGTGACTGCAAAAGCAACTTGAAAAGGATTTAAAAGCCGTTGCAAGCAAGTGAATAAGTGGCAAGACGTATTTGGAAAAGGCCTCGTGCGATATTTTGTGATAGGTAGTGACTATGATAACCAAACAGAACAGGCGATATGTGTGGATGTCTAATGAAACATCTCAGCCATCGATACATCTGATTCCTGCCGACTTTAACTGTTTTAATATTCGTTGATGACACCAGGTTAGTGAGAACTTTCTAAACCCTTTGTGTCCAAGAATAACATATATCAAATAAAAACTTCATAAACGAATGATTTTGTGGTCATTTGAAATAACAGTGTAACGAAATCTTTCGCAAAAACCCTAGAAATGTTGTTACCAATCTGAAACCATGCAGGGGCGCGCGCCGTGTCCTTTATCGGGGGCACGACGGAGGAGTCTCGTACACCTCGCAATTTCTCAGCCAAGAGCCGGTTCGTATAGTGTGCTAATGTAATCGCTTTGTATTTTTGTTATCCGCGACTTGACGTGGTTCAAATTTATCCCAGGTATTGCTTAATGATCCAGATGTAGCGTAAATGTATGATTGTAGCCTTTTCAGGCCGATGTTAAGAGTTTTTCTGAGGTTAAATGAAATTGTCCGATTGTTTAGTTTTTTGCACTTTATTGCAGATCTCATGGTTCGTTGGTTCTGTGTTTGTTAAATTCAAATAGTCTAATTTCTTTGTAAAACTGTAAAAAACCCAACCGAATCTTGCTGGACCTTCTTGTTGATGTTTGTTGGTTTTGTCCTAAAGGCCAGATTATCATAAGTCAATTAAATCTCGACTTAGAACTAATGCGTCGGAGGTACAATTTCCGACATTTGGAGAGTTTAAGTGATTGTCTCGGTCCCAAAATGATTACAGGAATGTAGTTAAGTGCTGGTTAGGCTGACCGAATTTTGGAAGTGAAAATCTGTACTAACAAGGCGTCATAAGAAGCCTTGGACACCGGTATTTTTTAATGTAAAAGACAGTTTTAGTTTAATGTGGTAAGTAGACGGATAATCATTTTAGGTAAGGGAAATTCAGTTCTGAATCTAGTGGTGCAGGGCCTCTCTCTCTCTCCCTCTCTCTCTCTCTGTTATAAATAGGAGCAATTACTGCTTGCCCTGTAGCAAGACCATTTCTCTCTCTCTCTCTCTCTCTCTCTCTCTCTCTCTCTCTCTCTCCCCACGTGTTATTCAAAGGAACGATTTCTTATGCTGTCATAAGACCACTTCCTCTCTCTCTCTCTCTCTCTCTCTCTCTCTCTCTCTCTCTCTCTCTCTCTCTCTCTCTCTCTCTCCCCATGTGTTATTCAAAGGAACGATTTCTTATGCTGTCATAAGACCACTTCCTCTCTCTCTCTCTCTCTCTCCCCATGTGTTATTCAAAGGAACGATTTCTTATGCTGTCATAAGACCACTTCCTCTCTCTCTCTCTCTCTCTCTCTCTCTCTCTCTCTCTCTCTCTCTCTCTCTCCCCACATGTGTTATTCAAAGGAACGAGTTCTTTTGCTGTCATAAGACCACTTCCTCTCTCTCTCTCTCTCTCTCTCTCTCTCTCTCTCTCTCTCTCTCTCTCTCTCTCTCTCTCTCTCTCTCTCCCTATGTGTTATTCAAAGGAACGAGTGCTTATGCTGTCATAAGACCTCTCTCTCTCTCTCTCTCTCTCTCTCTCTCTCTCTCTCTCTCTCTCTCTCTCTCTCTCTCTCTCTCTCTCCCCCTATGTGTTATTCAAAGGAACGAGTGCTTATGCTGTCATAAGACTCTCTCTCTCTCTCTCTCTCTCTCTCTCTCTCTCTCTCTCTCTCTCTCTCTCTCTCTCTCTCTCTCTCTCTCCTATGTGTTATTCAAAGGAACGAGTGCTTATGCTCTCATAAGACCACTCTCTCTCTCTCTCTCTCTCTCTCTCTCTCTCTCTCTCTCTCTCTCTCTCATTCTTCCATGCAACTCTAAATAGTAAAATTCAGTGTTATAAGAGTAATTCTAGAGAGTGAAAGACGTTGAAGTATCCTTAAGCTGTGCATTAAATTATAATATGGCTGCCAAAACAAACTTACAAAGAAGTTGACAGTGCACACAAGGAGCTAAATATTCAATAATACGTCTCGGGAAAAGGATTCGGGAGATATTTTGTGATAAAATGTAAACACCATTATGGGAAAGGGTGGCAGTTAAGCAGCCATTATATCTCCTGGAACTTGTGGGTCAAATAAACACAACAGGTTCAGGATGACACTGAACGCCGCATTCTCTTTCTCATCCCGACACAAATCAGCAAGCATAACCACATTTTAGGGACAAATCTACGATTACTTAGACCCTACGTAAAGCTACGGGCCTTGTCTGACGGTCTTTGCATAAACCAACATCGAATTAGGTCTTAATCGAAGCACTAAAACCTTATTATCTCTTATGTGAACTGTGTCAGCAATCTCTCTCTCTCTCCCTCTCTATCTCTTGTTGTAATGCCAAGTTTTAGTAACCAGCTTAGTTCAGGAATATATATGTACAGTATATATATACTTGTGTATATATATATATATATATATATATATATATATATATATATATATATATGATACTAGTCTAAAAAAGGCATATAAAATAAAACATATTTATATATATATATATATATATATATATATATATATATATATATATATATATGACACTAGTCTAAAAAAGGTATATAAAATAAAACATTCTGTACATTTCTATTTTGACTAGTGGCCAAAATCGTCTGCTAAACGATGTTATTCACTAGTTTGTCGAGAATCGAATTTATGAATGAAACAAATGACGTCACTGGCCGGTAAGAGAACTCAATGTTTCCATGGCAACCAAGGTTTGTTTACAAAATTCAAAATAAAGTCTATTGGTTTTAATGATAAAACTTATATAATAAAAGTTTATTTATATAGGAATAAATAAAAATAAGTTTTATTAAAGATTTATTTATGAAAATACTGTTTAAATGCCGAATTTATCTATGAAAATTTACGTTCGATAATTAGGTTATTTTAGCGATTTACATGACAGTTTCTCTGCATGAATATTTGTTAATATACACAGAAATATGGAAAGATGAAGAAACTGAAGATCCAGTCTATAAAAAACGAATTTTAAAAGTAACAATAGGCAACTTTTCTATTCTCCGGACTATGTACTCGGGTTCCCTCGACTTATGATTTGCTCTTGGGCCAGAATTGAAGTCTTCCCTCCTATTTCGGGCAGAAAATTGTCTCCTTTATTTTTTTTAACTTCCTTATTTACAAGGAGATTTCAATACAGTCCCCCTTGGGGTTATGAAAATGATTATAATCATATATAGGAGTTGTAGGTTACTGTAAGGTAACTGAAAAATAAAAACTTGTAATTATTTATATAGTATAGGTGAAACTTTACCCTGTGAACTTATAATACAAATAAATACTTGTATAATGTATACATCCCAGTTTGCCTTAAATCCCCTCTCACAGAACCCTATAGTGAGTTACGTATCCTACACAATTTGTCAAAAATGAGTTGCCTTTTGCTACTTTTAAAATTCGTTTTTTATAGATTAAATATATATGTAAAATCAGTTTCTTCATCTTTCCACATTTCTGTGTATATTAATAAATATTCATGCAAAGAAAATGTCATGTAAATCGCTAAAATAACCTAATTATCGAACGTAAATAACGATGAATTTGAGTTAAAGTTGCTAGTTTCCGCCTTCTTTTAAACTGAAGCAGACGACAATTCAGCAGTGTAACCATACTGCGTGAGTAGCGAGCTCATAAATTTATATTTTTAATGATAAACTCGGAATTTAAAGAGAGTTTCTTTAAAATAATCAATAAAATAACTTATTTATATCTATTGTTATGTAAATAAACTTTTTAAATGTAATTTTTATCATTAAAACTAATAGACTTTGTTTTGAAATTTGTAAACAAACTTCGGTTTCCATGGAAACATGCAACGTAATCTTCAGGGCAGTGACGTCATTCATTCATGAAATCCATTCCTTTGAATGATGTCAAGACAATGTTTTATAAAACGACTCGAGAAATTATTCACAAAAGTATCTAAGTATGAGGTTAAATCTAACTTTATATTTACTTATTACTTATGAATACTTTATTCCATTCAGATAGCATCCTGCATTGCCTAATTAATGATCGGTAAATCAATTCATCATGTTTTACTTTAACTTCTACGTCAGTTTCAAAGTTCAGCCGACTGTTTGTGTTACCAGACAGTCATAGGAAAATACCTTTTAGATTTCTCGGTTTTAATCAAAATAATTCATTAATAATGAATTTTTATGTAAATAAGTATAATAAATTCATATTATTATTATATATTATTGCATAATTTAAGTTTTTTATTTATATATGCGAATTAATCAAAGCTTAGACGATAGTTTTATACTGCACAAGCCAAAAAGTTTAATAGTTGCTTAGCAATATTTTTAAATTTAATTTATTTTGGCAATTTTAGCAAACACAAGAAGAATATTTAGGACCAGAGAAAGCAAGAAAGGTTTATTAATCTATGCCTTATATGAAATTGTTGAAATTCGTTGTTATTTACGTAAAATCGAAGGTTAAATGTTTATGTAAACAAACAAAGTTCTCAGTTAGTATTTATCGTTCGTTTTTTGTCTTTTTTTTTATTTTAGTTACTTCAGCTGTCAATAGGTGGCTATAGCGTCGTAGACCCCGTAAATTTCTTAAAACCGACAAGCCTAAAGTTAATTGGGAAGAATATCAATTTTAAACATATGTTGAATGTGCTATTGGACCTAATTATTAAATATAATATTAAATGCATTTAAAATACTTGTGAAAATAATTAAAATACAAACCTACAAGGAATTACGAAGGATACGAATCTTAAATTTAATACCACAGATATGATATAGAAATATGAGTTTTAAATGTAATGATAAATAAGTCTAAAAGTTTAGTGAAAATAATCAAATTATATTCCATAAATTATATTACGATTTCATATTTTTTTCAGGTTTTTTATTTTAGGCTCGTTATAGCTTACCCAGAATGTAAACACACACTGGAATGGCGGCCAACCCTTTGCTTAAGATAGCCGAGTTATTTATGCAATTTTGCCGTTTTATTTCGTTATACATTGGTCGTAAGTGTCGCCCGTTCGTTGTTATTTCATTCAAACTTATTTTAAAGCGTAATTTAAACGTAAATTGTGTGAAACAATGCCCTCAACACTGGGAAATGTCAGGTACAGTATCACCTATAGGGTATTCCCTTAGAGGCGTTTGAGGTATTTGAGGGTGACCTGACCCATACATTATCCTGGGAGGGGTATTGTGGGTATAGCCTTACCCTAAATATCAATCGGGGCGGTCAGCAGGCCTTTCCCATGTTCAGTGTTATTTCTTGGGGGCCAGGGGAGGGAGGCAAAGCCCTCATGGCCAGGTCAGGGAACGGCGCCCCAAGTGAGGTTAGGAACGTAAGGTCTGGTTAAGTCAGGACACAGCATTCTAGGGAAGGTTAGGTATTTTATAGTTGGCAGAACATGTGTCTGTCTTTCTCAACTGGCCCTTAGGCTAAACACTAGAAAATGGTGTATAGAATTATTATTATTATTATTATTATTATTATTATTATTATTATTATTATTATTATTATTATTACTCAGATCAACCCTTTTCATTTAGAACAATCCCACAGGGCCCATAGACTTGAAATTCAGGCTTCCAAAGAATGCAGTACAGGTGAGAATTTTAAAGTTGACCAAGGTGATGAAAAATTTGCCGTCTTTCGTTATGGTTTTGCATTCATCCCCTAGGGTCTGGTGCTCAACGTGGTAGAAGCTCCTTGGGACATCATGTTTGGTACCAACCCCTTGGGGATGAATATTAAAATACAGGCAAAATATGGCAATTTTCTCATTATATCTGTCAATTTTTCAACTTATCTCACCTGTGCTGTATTCTATACGCTTTTTCTGTAATGTTTAGCTTAAAAATTGTATTGATAAACGATATTTTCATGTGGCTGTCTCCTTTATATTTACCAAGGTTATTTTTTTTATTTAGCCTATGAACCCAATGCTTTTCAAAAAAAGGTTTTGGATTTTACAAGTTTTGCCTTACTATACCAACTTTGATGTTGCTATTACTGGTCTTGTATTAAATGCAGAAGCTCAAGGGCTGTATAGTATATGTATTCTGAAACTGCACAGCTGGCTGGCAGGGTTAGGTTAGTACTAATATAAACATTTTAAATGGTCACATCAGTGGTGTAGTAGTGGAGTTATATTTTCAGCAATGAAAATTGTTTTGTAAAACTTAAGTATACAGGTACATAGTATTTTTATCCTTTTGAAGTTTTAACAACTGTCTTGAGGGTGATGTGATATCTGTATTATGTCTTGTGCTAGGTAAGATTGCATTACCTACAGTGAAATACCCTCCTAGTGCAGTTAGTGCACCTCACGTGATTCACTGTAGGCATTACTTTCGAGTTCTTTGCAGTGTCCCTCCCACCCCTAGCTGCAACCCTGTTCATTCCTTTTGCAGTACCTCCACTCATATTCTCTGTCTTCCATCTTACTTTCCACCATCTCTTAACAATTGTTGCATAATGCAACTGCTAGGTTTTCCTCCTGTTACACCTTTCAAACCTTTTTACTTTCAATTTTCCATTCAGACTTGAATGATTTCATAGGTCTCGGCTCTACGCCTTAGGCCTAAATTTTATATTTCATTTCAGTCCTTCTTCCCATGCACTCCTTAGCCACTTGTCTTCTCTGGTTTTCAGGTATTGCCCCAGTGCTCTGCCCTCGATGTTGATGCAATCCTCTGTGCTTAGTAGATCTCTCCCTTCTTCCTTTCATGTTATGTATACGTAGTCTGTCTGTATTTGCTCTTGGGTGTAGTGCTTTGTGTAGTATTGTCATGTTTTTCCTCCCTAGTTTTCTGGTCTTTGCTGCGGAGTTCCTACTTCGTCCACTCCACTGCTCTCACGCTGTATCTGACTATTGGTACTGCCCATGTGTTTATGGCTTTCATCATGTTTCCAGCGTTGAGTTTTGACTTGAGTATTGCCTTAAGTCTGCATATATTCTTTCCTGATTGTATCGTTCATCTCTTGGTGTTTTATATCCTTTCCTTCTATTATTCCCAGGTATTTGTGTCATATATGTGTTTGATGGTATTTCCGTCGGGTAGCTTTATCCCTTCAGTCCTTGTCACTTTGCCTTTTTGTATGTTAACCAAGGCCCATTTTTCTCTTCCAAACTCCATCCTGATGTCCCCAGATACAGTCCTTACAGTCTGGATTAGGGCATCTAATTCCTTGATGCCCTTACCATACAGCTTGATGTCGTCCATGAACATCAGGTGGTTAATTCTGTTGCCTCCTTTCTTGAGTTGGTACCCAGCATCTATCTTCTGCAGTTTCAGTATACTTTAGTAACAACCAGGTCTTGTATACAGTCACATTTTACAATTACACTTTCTTTTGCTAAGCAAGAAATACTTACAAGGTATCATTAATGTTTGCCTCTGCTGCGTAAGTTATGCAAAGAATGTTTTTGTTTGCTGGTTGCTGGGGCATGAAAATAAAACTTCCAGACCAGTTGGGTGTCATGCCCTGCAATTTTGTCTTTGCACGCTAGATGTTTTGCTAGAACATTCCATTCTGGTGTGATTTAAGTGACAAAAGTCTTTTAAACCCGTCGGACAAAATCTGGAGCTGTTTAAAATGTGGAGACAACATTTCTCAAAAGGAACACACAACAAGAGGTGAGAGTTGGGTGCAATTGACATGCAGGTGACTTAGCACGTCCAGTGAGTGATTTACATGGTTGGATGCCAGCTGTCATCATAATAGGAACCCAGGAAATAATTAATCAGTCATTTCAAGCTGATAAATTCCTGACTGGTTGAGTTTTAACGAGTGGACTCCAGGCATACAAAATGGAACACAGTAAAATCTCAGGCTGGCTGGAATTGGCAAAACTTACTGACTGATTAAGAAGTATATTTTATTAAGGTAGTCAAGATATGTGATATAACCTTCACCAAGTTGTGAAATCAAGACTATTATAAAGCAATGGTTTGTAACTATGAAATTTGAAAGTGATTTAAATAATTTTAGTAGGTTCTCAGTTCTGTGTACTAAAAATTTCTGTGGGGCCAACACCATGCAGAATGGGGTTTAAGAAAGTAGTTTTGTGATTGTGTACTCGTATAAACCCTACGTGGATTTATATGTTTGTAATGCAGTACTAAGTCTTTGGAAATATATGTAACTGCAGTGTGCCCTCATCAATCTTTACTTATATTTCAGGTTGGTCTGCTCAAGTTACACAAACTTGCAACTTGCTTGTGACAATGGCTCTGAAAATATTTTACCATTCACTAGAGGTGACAAATAAGCTTGCTGGATAGGCTACCGGTCCCAATAAAGGCTTCGAGAAGAATCATCGCTTCATTGATAAACCCCAATTCAGAATAAGTGAACTTTTTAATTAATTTTAATTCAGAATAAGTGAACTTTTTAATGAATTTTATTGTATGTAGAACCATCATGACTAATACACTGGGTTTTGTAGTGCAGTTTTGGAAATACAAGTCATTTATTTATGATTTCTCAGCTTGATATTGACTGATAATACTGTATGATTGTAAAACCAATTTGTTTATTATGTTCTAGTGCCTTAAGTATGAATGCTAATGAGCATATTTGAGATACAAGATGATCACTTTTATCAGTAAGATTATGCCTGCTTTCTATAGAAGAAATTAATTGCTTTATATAAGTGATCACCAAGTAATTACATGGCCTATAGTTTCTTGCATGGCAGCTTAAATGAAAAAATTTGCGGGTAACGCCTCAAAGTATAGTGCAGGAACTACTAGCAGATAACCTCATTCTGTTTATGCTGGCGCTCGAGTCAACACCGAGCGTCGATGTCAGCTTTGTTCTTAAATTTGCTGGTCAGAGACCGGATTTCAGTGATGTATTATCGCTGGTTTCAATTAACCTTCAAGCCTAAAGCTTTCAGGATCATTATTTTATTGTTTGTTTTCAAGTTCTGATTCAAATTTATCATATTTGCTAAAGTAGTAAATTTGCAATCAAATTGATTAACTGCCCGCAGCGTAGTTTACCACGCTACCACCTTTATTGGTTAACGTAATAAAACATAAACATTGCATTCGTTGCAGAACCAGTATTTATGGTAATGAAATGCTTATTTGCAAGTCTCAATTGATGTTTGATAGGATCTGAGATATGTCTGTATGATGGTACTCAGTGTACTTCGAACTATGTTGGTAAAGGTCAACTTTCCTATGCCAAGTAGCATAAAAAACTTAAAATATGTTTGCTACCTTGATAATGTTTGATAGTAATTGAGATATGTCTGTATGGTGGTACTTGGTGCTTCTAACTTTGGTCAGTATAGGTTGACTTTCTTTTCCGATTAGTGTAATAAAACGTAAGCATTGTGTTCCGTACCAAACCGATTTTCGGCAATGGAATACATATCTGCAAGCCTCAAATAATGTTTGTTTGGAGTTGCGATATGTCTGTATGATAGTACTGTGGGTACTTCAAGCATTTGTCGTAAAAACTTAATTGAATATCTTATTACACTTTCCTTTGCAGAGGACTGAAAAAGTGTAAGGGTAGAATGTAGTAATGAGAGAATTTGTGCTTATTTTGGTGGCACTGGGCTTTGGCGTATTTACAGCCGAGAATCGGCTCTGATTGCCCAGGAGCGCTCACCAGCTTCTGAGTCTTGACTCCCGAGCTGCAACCTTGCCTGGCACCAGCTACATCCTGGGACACCCAGCGTCCAACGCCAGTTCCCCATTGTCTGGTGCCAACTCTCTCCTGCTACTAGCCCTCTTATTTTGTATTCACTTGCTCCCGCACCTGGCTCCCACGCTTCCTTCCCATGCCACTGCCAGTCTTGTGTCCGGGTTAACAGAAGTTGACCTGGTAACAGTGAAGTGTTGTGCAGTGGAGGAGGTGGGCACTCGTCCCCTGATGCTCCTAGGCGAAGGACCCTGTCCCGCTCCCCTGCACTGGGTAAAATACATACCAGAGGTCCAAGGGAGGTCAGGGGGATCTTCATGGGTAGTCGCCCCCTCAGTAGAGCCTGTTGTCCGGTCCCAGGTATCAACAGACAGCTACTGGAAAGGTGTCTTACTGGATGTGTGGGGTAGGAGGTGGCTATCCAGCCCCTTAGATCTCCTAAACCCAGTCCCCGTCCTGCTCCCCGGCACCAGGGCGGAAGGCATACTGAAGTCCATGGAAGTCCAAAGGGGTTTGTCCTCGGGTAGTTATCTCCTTGGTTGAGCCTGTTGTCCGCTGGTGTTGACAGACAGCCATTGGAAAGGCGTCCATAAGGATGTGCTTTCATTGTAGAAGCGCTGATGGCATGCTTTCGAGTGATTCTCGGCTACTGGAAAGACTTGTTTCAGTTGCTGAGTGCCCAAGCATTTAGTGGGATCCGAGCGCCCAGTGTTTAGATGTCCAGTGTCTGAGTCTCCACCTGGACTCTCTTCAGTTTGTTTTCCACTTTCGCCTGATAGCTCAAGACGAGCTGACACTACTTCGTTTTTGCGTCAATTAGTGTCTCAGAGTCCTGTCTTTTGCGGACAGAGACTGTTGTGCCCAGAAGTATGAGTTTGTTGTAGGAGGCCCCCCTCTCTGGCATTTTCTTCATCTTCCTAGGAGTCTCTCAGGGAGTTGGAAGTTTGATTTTCTTTGTTGAGGGAGCAAGTCTGGTGTCTTTTGTCTTTTCTCCCTCTGGTGCTTTGACAGAACTTACACCTGCTGGTCGAAGATCGCATCTTCTCAGTTCCAGAGGGCCTTTATTCTTCACACTGTTGGACTGTGGAGCAGCCTCCCAGAGGATGTTGTGCAATTGGAACTTCAAAAGTTCAAGCAAAGATGCGATGCATTACTGCCTTAGTAGTATTCTTCTTGCATTTTAATACAGTTTTACCTATCTATTAATGTATTTATTTTTTCTTTCTTAGTAAGATCTCTTCTGTCTTTATTTCCCTTTACCTCCTCTCGCTTCCTCCTAATGAACACCATATACTTTGGAAGCTTGAATTTCAAGTCAGTGGTCCTTGTGGGCTTGTTCCATATGTTTACGGTTCATCTTCTTAATAATGGTAATAATAATAATTAAACAAGAGGTGGAATTTGGAACAAGGTAGTGTTTTAAAAATTAGATGGCCAGGTGGTACAATTTTATGTAGGTTACTGTAGGCAAAAACTTAATAATTATGTAGTTATACATGAAAAGGGTGACTCAAGATGTTAGTGAAGATATTAAATTTATGTTTGTTTCAATTTTAACAACTTGCTGTGTAAAAGTTGAGGGTAAGGTTAGTAAATGTTTCAGAATTTTTCCCTGTCTGAATTATTTGTGAATGTTGTCAGTGCCATTACTAAAATCTTGATATTTTGCAGATTTTGGAATTTGCACAAAGTCTAGAGCTTACACTGAAGATTCATCATTTAAACTCTGGCCCAAGGAACAAGAGCTCATTCTGGCACTAGGCTAGTGTCATTTACATGGGTCAGGTTTATTAAACGATGACTCGTTATCCATGTAACATAGATTATTATATTTAATAGTATACCATTAGCAAAATGTAGTCATGATATTATTAGAGTGTTATGTAAATCAATCAGGTATTCTTGCATAAGTTAGACCTTGGCTGGATAAGCAACAGTGGTCATCAGTCATTATTATTATTATTATTATTATTAGTATTATTATTATATATTATTGTAGCAAATTCTTTGTTTTAACTTTCAAAAAGAAGTTATCTGGTTTATATGAGTCTCAAGTTAGCCTTGAAAGAAACATGCTTAATTATTGTCAATCTTTTGTTTTGAAACCTCTTAAATCTTAAATCATATTTTAGTGTGTAAACATATATCATAGAGAGTGAAATAATTAAGGAGATTGAAAATATCAACACTACATGTATTGAAATTGATTTAAGGGAGCTATAGGCCTATCGTTTGAACAATCACACAAGAATTGGCAAAACAGTAAAAAAACACATTGCACTTAAGCTTGTCTTATGATATATAATATTAAGGGATTGTAAAACTATAGTTCTTTAACTTATAAGTTTGTCTTTTTTTCACATTCTGATTGTGAAAAACAACCAGACAGTTATTCATTGACAGACTATCATTCCTGTGTGTTTTTCAAATTTAAAGTTCGGTTGACTTTTAAGTATGAATCAGATTTCAGGTTTTGTAACCACAATTTAGATTCCATTTCAGTAAGAAAGCTTTGATATATTTCTTATTTAATATATTAATTGTACCATCTTTCCTGATGGCAGTTCATTGTAAAAATATTAAAAATGTATCAGTGTCACATCTTGTGCAGTGAATTTCGGACTTGCTTTGGCTCATAGCATTTTCTGTAACGCAATCTCTCATTTATTTTCCAATTTTAATGTTACAGTGTTAGCCAGTTTAATGTTACAATGTTAGCTAATTTAAATGATGTAATGTTAGCCAATTTAATGTTACAATGTTAGCCAATTTAATGTTACAATATTAGCCAATTTAAATGATGTAATATTAGCCAATTTAATGTTACAATGTTAGCCAATTTAGTGTTGCAATTTAAGAAATTAGATAAAGGAGTAAAATTGCCATTATGTCTTGAATACAAAGATTCTTGAATTACTTGTTCTTAAGTCTTGTTCAAGACAATAGATTATTTGCCCTATGTAGCTCACTGGCATTCTGTAAACTTATTGTCGATTTTATGTTATATATATTTTTTAAATTAAATGTTAACAGGCAGAACACATTCTAATGGTTTAAAGGTTTATTTTTTTTTAATTAAATGAAGCAGTGGTACAATTTTTTAAATTAATAATTAAAGGCTTTTGTTGAAGTTTTTAAAAACATGAAGGGAGGATCTTCTAAGCTAGCTAGATACGTCTGTAGGAGAATGACACTTTAAAATGTCAGTGTCTTATGTTTTGTCTGTCATTATTATAGGAATATTTCAACCAGACTGTTGACTGAAATGGTTCAGACTTTTGAAAGTGCTTCTGATTAATTGATTCTAAAATTTAATAAATTTGAGTAACAGAAGAGTTGGAGAAGTTGGATAACCAAGTAAAATGTATTTTGTATCATCATTAATCAATTTTCAATAAGGCTGTTTGGTTAGCTGTTAGCATTTCAAGTTAGTTGATAGATTTTGTGGTTTAAACAGCTCACTCTCAGAGCCTTTTCAAACCCGAAGAAAGACATTTTTTTGTCGTGAAAGTTCTCCTACTTGTTTTTTGAAATAATAAGAAAAATATTTAACGTTTTACAATATTACCAATATGCGTTCTGCCTGTTAGTACTGTAGATGAGTTTAGTATAGTAACATATTGCAGAAATGGCCAAATCTTCGAATTAATTCAGAAAAAAGTACATTTAATGGATGTGTTCATACGTAGGTGGATGTGGGTTGGCTGTTTCAGTAAATTTAAGGTATTTCTTTTAATATGAATCAAGAAAAGTTTTCTGCTTTAGTTCAAAAAGTATATTACATAGGCCTTCATACAATTTTAGGTCAAGCTGACCAAGTAGGCAGCTGACTGGTTAAAACTCCTTCATTTCCTAGAGCCCCTGTTGGTACTGTATCAGTTGCAGAAATCTTAGCAGGAATTCAGTTGGGCTCAGACATTAAAACCTAGGGCCAAGTCCACATTACATTTTACTGTCAGAAGCCAATCAGGAAGTTCAAAAGCAAATAAAAGGCCACAGACACTGACAGACCTTACCATAGGATTTTTAACTGTGTCAGACAAATTTAGGCGAGTCCATTGCAAGTTTACAATGCTGGGATGTGAATTTCTTAGCAATCTTTTAGAGTTTTTACATTAAATGAACCTAATGTTTAGTGTCAGTTTAGGATTGACTCCTGAGCTGTTCACTGCCATATCAATCTAATTTGGGACAGTTAAATTGGTGAGTGTTACTTGAGAAGTTTAACTTGAGAAGTTTACCTGAAGGACCATACAAACCTTTGAGAACCTAAAACTGCATTCCTGTTGTTAACCCTCTTCAGGAGGGAGCTCTCAACTGTAAATTTAATGTTTTTTTTTTTACACTTATTAACTTGGCTCTGAGTTTTCTTTAGGCCTGGTCTCAGTTTGTGGCCGTGATACTCAAAAGATGGTATGAAGACTGTAATGTTCTAATATTTGTTGCACTTTTGGCCTACAACTTCAAATTTATTCTGTTTCGTGTTTTGGTTTTTTAGTTTAAAAACTATATTCTGTATAAAGAATTTACAATGCTTTAAGACATGTTGCTCCTTAGCCTATAGGTTCAAAATTGTTCGTTTTTCAGTCTTTATTTAAAAAAAAATAACTGTTTTGAGTAAAGAATTTGTAATGCTTTAAGATATTGCTCCTTTGGCATATAGGTTCAGAGTTCTTCATTTTTAGTCTTCATTCTTCACAGACAGCTTTATATTTTGTCGTAGGACTGCATTGAGATTGGTAGGGTCTGGTAATGTCTGTGGCCGCTTTATAAAGTTTTGCTTTTCAACTTTAAGGTCTGTTTCTTACAGTAAAATATAATTTGGACTTGGCTTAAGCTTATAATACCAGTTAAAGTTTTTAGACATTATATTGCAGTATTTCCAGCATATGAATTTAGTTTGCAAAACTTCTGGCCTGCAATTCTTTCAATTCTGTTTTATTTATTGCATAGCAGAGGAGCATTTTATGTTGAAAACACTTTGATTTATAAGTAACATTTTTCTGAAATGATAGAAATTTTAAAACCCTTTACTGTACAGTCAGTGAATTTGGCCATTACTGCACTATGGTATGTACATTTGAAAAAGGTTTTCTGTATGGAATTTAATTATTGTTAAAGAGAACTTTTAACAAGTCTTAAGTTAGCTTTGCTCTGTCATCAGAAATTCCTTTTGACTTAAGACTGGACTTCCGTGTTTAATTCTTGAGCAAGAATTCTTTTGTAATTACAAATTATCAAGGAAAGCTTAGCATAGGACTTTGTATTGATACAGTAATACAGTGCATTAAAGGTGCGTAAGTGGTAGATCTTTTTGGATATATATATTTTTTACTTGTATCTTATATAAATGTAGTATAAAATATGCAAAATGAAACTGTTTATGCTTTAGGTAAATATTATGAAGGCAGGTCTGAAGAGTAGTGTTTACATTCGAATTTCAGAGTAATTTGCCAGTCCAAATTCGAGGCTTTACCTATTTGTGGAAATTTGCCTATTTGAGGTATTTTTCATAGAGAAATATATACTAATTACTGTATTTTCATATTTTCATAGAGAAATATTTACTAATTACTGTATTTTCATATTAAAATACTCAGGTACAAGCATTTTTAAATGGTTTTTTTGGTGTTTGAACTATCAAAATAGGCAGTTATAAGCATTTTAGAGGGGTGTCAAGTACTTTATATCAAGGTATGTAGAAAAACATTTAATTCATAATTTAAATCCTAGAGTTTGATCAGAGTGATACAATTTAGTTGAAGGATTTACATATCAAAAGTATTGGTATATCAGTTTCTGTTGAGGGAATTAGAAAACAAAAGATATTTTTTGTCATTTGAAGACCTATGCCATATTGTCAGAAGGATGAATGCATAAAAAGAATAGTTTAATTTAAGATGATATAAGATAATTTGAAAGAATCTTGCTACAGGATTAAATGTGGTCCCATGCTTATGCCAAAAGGAAATCCACATTTTAAAGTTGATATTGCTATTAATAATTTAATAATTGATTGTAAAGCTGAAGTTCTCTTCCAGACGTAGTTTAGTTGAAATGGAAATGTTTAAACTTTAAATAAAGGCCTGTGTGCCAACACCCAAAGGGGCTGGTCTTGTAGGACATGCGCTGGTAATAATTGAGTCTCTTAGCCATTGCCCTGTTACCAGAGGCCTTAGGCCTAATGGAGCCCATAAAGCCCAGACTGATAATTGTGGTTTAGTGTCAGTTTTCTCTAAATGGAAATGATAATTGTATATGACAGCTTTTTGGTTGCTGGAAGCATTTTTTCACATGGAACAATCTTCGGTTGGTTGATACTGACTGGAATAGGTCTATAAAATCAGTTTCATAAGACTGTAGAGATGGCTGTAGTTTAAGACGGTGTTTTTTACATTTTTGTGCCTTGCTTTGTAAAGTGTTTTGTTTCTTAGATTGATTTGTAATTCTCAAAGGTGTTTTGTTAAGGAACTGAAGATAATTTTGGACACAGGAGAACTTGATGTAAAACTTGAGTCACAGTTGTAACTTGGGAAGTTGTTAAAATTCTCAAGTTTTGCTTAGCTAATTTTGAGCAAAGTTGCCTTTTTAAATGATGAACGGTGAGGGAACAAATGGATTAAGATTTTTTAAGACTCTTTCAGTAATCTAAGACTATTTTTAGTAATGATATTTCTCAGTTTCTTTGAAGAAGAACTGTTGCCACAAAAGTTGGTTCCATACTGACATTCTGACAGCCATGTAATAGTCCTGCACATGAAAAGTAATGTTTAAAAACATGATTACTTTAAAGACTTTAAGTAACTCTACCATGTACAGTAAATGGCTTCCTTTTTATATGAGGTGTTTTACAGAGGTTTAATTAGTTGTTGCTGTGTAACCTGATTTCTATAGTGAATGCATAAACAAGATGGGGAGTCTATTTCTTATGAGGATGGATTATTCAGATATAATCAGCCAAAGATCTTCCACACAGCTTTGTGAATAAAAGTATTTGGATAAACTTGATACGTTCTGCTGTTAAGATGCATAACTCACTGAAGTATGAGTTTATTCCAAATATACCATGTCTGGTAATCATACCTGTATTTATAACAAAATGAATCGATTGTAAGGAAATATTTCTGTATTTTTTGTAATATATCTTTATTAATTTGATCTGAAGTTGAAAAATTTTAATGTGTGCTCAATTAGACTTGGAGAATTTCGTAGTAATGTATTGAATTGTGATGAGATTGGAGTAATTAACTCTTAAATCTATTTTATACCAGTGCATCTATGGGAACATTGAGAAGCACAAAGAGTGTGAATGTTAATATTATCAATTTTACGGACTTTTTCAGTTTATGATTGTACCATTGTCCCATGAAGGAAAGGAAGAGTTTTGGAACAATTTCTTATACTCATGCTACCAAAAACTTTCTAGAAGGGGACTCAGTATCACCTGATACATGTCCAAGTTTTTTGCACGTCTTGTTTCTTGTTGTGCAACTGACCGAGGAAGAGTGAACATGCAAATGGTTGCATCATTTCACCAAGAAGTGGTGCAGCAACCTTTGCATTTTATTAAAATTGTAAGTGCATTTATTGCTACTTCCTGCTAATCTGTGTCAAAAGGTTTGGCGAAATGGCCATTATCTGAAATAGATTTGTGTGGTTCAAGTATAAAATTTAAGGGATCCCCCAGCAAAGTTCAGGGGTTGTTATCTAGGACTAATATTTCTTGGGGGTCATTATCTTTATATGTACAATCTTTTGTTTATGTTTTGACGGTCATCCCCAACTGGCTTGTACTAAACACGCTGCAAAGGTGTTTAAAACCCCCACGTGGGTTTTAAACGTACCGGGTAAAACCTGTGGGGGTCACTATTTAGGGAAGATCCGAAGTAAGTTACTATTCACTGTTTTCATATAGAAACGTATAGAAATTGTTGTTGTGAATTTACATAAATGTCACAAAAAGGTTTTACAGTATATGTATTGTTGTCAGCGGTGTGTATTGATGTTTCTGAAGATAGGAGATGAAATATGTGTATATGTTGTTGGACTTTTCAAAATCTGAGTTGTTGTTCTCTACAAAAAATGTTCACTGGAATGTCTGTCTGTCTCTGGGAAGTTCTAATTGTAGTCAAGTGTTGCGGTCTCCAATTCCTAAGTCTTAATAACTTGTCTTTAGTATTCCATTTCCTCATATTATTGATGAATAGACCTAGTGAGTGACAGTGTTTGTGTTAAGTGAAGCTCTCTTTGTAGTTTGGGCTTGCTAAGGTTGGCATCTCTTTCATGCAGACTTTGCTACTCCTAGTTTAAGACTGACAGGTGGCCAGACTTTTAAATGAAAGCCTGGGGCTTTTGGAAGCTTGTTACTCCTTGGTTAAGGCTGACAAACGGACAGACTTGTAAATGTTTGGAAACTTGAGTTGAAACAGAGTTGTTGCTCAGTTCTGTCAAAAAATGAAGCATACTTTGGAAGCCTGTAGGCAAGGGTATTCCTGAAGCTAAATCATAGAATGAGAGGTGTTCATGTTTTCGTAAGAGAAGTCAGAAAATCTTATTTAGTCTCTTTTACTGTTGTAGTTTGGACTTTATAAGACTTTCTTTATGGTTTCCAGCTTATTTAGACTTTCCTTAGAAATTTCAGCTGATTTTAGACTCACTATGAATTTCAGCTGGTTTTAAATCATATGAAGTTGGTAATGAGAAGAATTTCATGACAATTACATCCGACATTATCTTGAGATTCTTAAGAGTTACAGATTTTATAAAAGAGGAAATAAAAAAAATATATTATTTTTTCTCTAACGGAAGTTGAATTTGGATTGATATGATAACAATTAACAAATTTTTAACCATACTGTTATCAAGGTAAGACTGACATTATAATTAGTACCACAGGTTCATGTTTTAATTATTCATAATTAGAAAGTAATTCAAAATAAACCACTGAGTGATATTGCTCGACTTGTAGGCTCAGCTGAAGGATTTGTTCATAAAAAAAAAAGATTTGAAAATAAAACAATGTAAAGTTAGAGAGGTTTAGACTGCTAAGTGACTAGGGACCAGAGCCATAAAAGTCTTTGAAAAGGTAGTAGGCCTAGATAGAAAGTCATAGAAGAAGATGGGGATTTAGTCTATAAAAGTCTACAAGGCTGGAGAGATTACTGTAAAAGATTTCAGTCTATGAGTTATCTCAGAGAGAAAAAACTAACCTAAAAAATGGATGACCATAAGTCTTTGTCAAGGAATTTTAAGAGGATAAGAATTCCATCCATTTTACAGAAGGCTTTAGTGTTAGGCACTCAACATGTACTTGAATATTTTTGAGGTGACAGGTTGCTGTAGGCATTCATTCAGCTGTACCTTTTAAGAACCTGTCAGACCTTGAGAGATTTTTCGGGAACTTATATGAACTTAAGACATTTTTCATCAGAACTTGAGACATTTTTCAAGAACATATCAGAACTTAAGACATTTTTCATTAGAACTTGAGACATTTTTCACTACTGTATCAGAACATTTGACATTTTTTCAGGAGCCTAACAGAACTTGAGACATTTCCAAGACCCTATCAGAACTTGTAACATTTTCCAAGAACCTAAGAGAACTTGAGACATTTTTCAAGAACATATGACAACTTGAGGCATTTTTCAAGAACTTAACAGAACTTAAAGACATTTTATAAGACCCTCTCTGAACATGAGACATTTTTCAAGACCCTGTCAGAACCTGAAGCATTTTTCAGGAACCTGTCAGTACGTGAGACATTTTTCAAGAACCCATCAGAATTTAAGTAATTTTCCAAGAACTTATCATAATTAAAACATTTTCCAAGAACTTATCAGACTTAAGACACTTTCCAAGAACTTATCAACACTTAAGACAATTTCCAAAAAACCTATCAGAACCTAAGACATTTTCTAAGACCTATCCAAACTTAAGACATTTTTCAAGTCCCTATCAGAACTTAAGACATTTTCCAAGACTCTATCAGAATTGAGACATTTCCCAAGAGCATATCAGAACCCAAGACATTTTCCAAAAACCTATCAGAACGTAAGACATGTTCCAAGACCCTATCCAAACTTAAGACATTTTCCAAGAGTCTAACAGTACTTGAGACATTTCTCACTAAGAAGTGAAATGAATTGTCAGAGTTTCATCCATTACTAATATCTTATGAGGTATTGGTTCTAACCCAATGCTAAAGGATTAAGAAATGCTTCAGAGTCATTGTTTTGGTTTAAAACCAGTAACATTTTTGAGACTATACAGGATTACTGAGTCAGCAAGCTAATAATTGTGTCATTATTGGTTGCAATCAGGGACATTTTGAAACCAGACAGACTAATTAAAATGCTTAATCAGTAATTGTGTCATTATCAGAATATCTTACCAGTTTGACAAGGTTTTGTATGGTAAAGCTCAACTTATCTCTCCCTCTAATAGGTCTCTTTGTGTTGTATTGGTGGTCTTTGTTGGTCTTTAGAATAGGAACTGAGGTCAGGAAACCTTTTTAATGGTTATAGTGAGGAGAATATTTATTCAAATTATCTCATGACTACCACTCTTTCCTGTAGGTACCTGTTCAGCAATTTTGCTTTCCATTTCTGCCACTGTCAGTACAGAAACTTTTTATTTAAAGGTTATATTGGGTAGAATATTTCCTCAGCTTATCTACTGACATTGTCATTTCTTTACTAGAAGTTCTTGAACAGCAAAATTTTACTGTCAGTAGCTCCCTGTGTCGCCTCTTAGAATCCAAAGCTTATAGGGCAATGTGTCCTGTTCCTGTCTCAAGGGATCACAATTTCACAACTCACAACAGTGTCTTTGCAGAGTGCACTTTCGCCTCCTACAAAGGATGCAAGGATATCTTGCCTCTGTGATGGAATCCTATTTCCACTCACCATTTTGAAGGATTGAGTGTGTCCTCCATTTCGGAATTCACATGATGTTTCTCCTTGAGATGGTGTTCAACCTGTTTTAAAATTGATTTTAATTATGTAATATTTATGAATTTTATACTCTATATATTGTAGGATTTAGTGTTCTCCATTCCAGAATTCACACGAGATGTGTTTCCCTTTGAAGTGGTCTTCTTCAGTATGTTATAAAATTCATTTAAATTATGTAAGATTTATGAATTTTATACTATATATACACTTAAATCCATTCTGAATTCTTTCCCTCCATATTGAAAGATTAGTTCAGTACTGTCCACATATGTTTTTGCCCTGGATATACTTAACTAATAGGGATTTATTCTTGCTGTAGTTTGTAATTCTGTTTTAAATTTCTTTCTCTCTTGTCTAAAGGATTTATCTTGCATTTGTGATACTAAATCCTGTCCAGATATACCTTCCCTGGCATGGAGGTTTTAATATTGCATTTTAGATACCTTTCTCTCTTTTCTGAAGGATTTATTATGTGCTTATGGTCGTAAATCTTGTCTAGATTAACCTTTTCTGTAATGAGAGGTTTAATACTGTATTGAATTCTGGGTACCTTTCTCTATGTTCTGTACCTCCCGTGGCATGAGGGATTTAATATTGCATTCTGGGTACCTTTCTCTCCCTCCTGAAGGATTTATTAGATACTTAATCCTTAGTAAATCCATTGTGGATTTCATTCCGTCATGCATAAACAATCTGGAAGCCCCTCCAGGTTAAAAAGTGGCCAAAGTCTGCCTGAAATAAGCTTAATATTCTAACTCCTTTGTAAATCCATCACAGATTTCATTCTGTATTGTGTTAACAGTCTGGGAGTTTCTTGTTTTGTTAAATCCAGTTTGAAAGTGACCAAAATCTAGCTAAAATAAGCTTCCATTTTCATGTTTTCTGTGTGACCAGCTACTCACAAATCTATACTGGGACATGCCCCATTTTGTTTTAATTTTCCCAATTTCTTAGGAACCTCTCAGTAAAACTTTATCCTTACTTATTCTGGTATCCATTTTTATTCAGTGGGAGGTTGGAAGTCAGTGGATCAAGCCATTTCTGCAGTGTTTATTATGGATGATGTTAGCATCATCTGTAAAATTAGACTTATAGGTCTAGATGCTGAATGCAAGTTGTGATTCAGACATCAGCTGATAAGATAGGTCTATTGTTATAGCTTCTGTTGCAGGGAAATTCTGTTTTCTGTTTGTTTTTTTACAGATGTTGTAAGTTTTCCTGTTTAAAGAGGTTGTTTTATCACATTCTCTTTGTAAATATGAGTGAACTTGCTTACATTGCAAGTTAATAAGGTGTTACTCTTGTTCACGAGCCAATACAGTTGCCAAGACTGTGTTTTATTCAGTTATAATTAAGTACTGGATAATTTTGATAAATTTTCTTTTAGTTTTATATGTAACTCCCCCCATCTCTCTCTCTCTCTCTCTCTCTCTCTCTCTCTCTCTCTCTCTCTCTCTCTCTCAGCATGGTCTGTTCCATATTTTACAACAAGGAAAGCATTTATTGCAAGAACTTCAAATTTCTCCAGTGAGAAAGATCTTGCTTTGATTTCCAAATTGTTTTTGCTTGTTTGTGTAAGTTTCATTGGTGTTTGATGCTTCATTTGGTGGATAAATGTCTTATCCTGTCATTTTTGTGGTTGGTTCATGAATAAACTTGGTTTTTCAATAGTAAATTTTGGTTTATGAAAGACTGAACTTTGGTTAGTACTAGTGGCTAACCTAGTCTTGTCACCAGAATGAGTACTGACTCTGTTCCTTGAATAGTATATAGTTTCTGACTTTTTTCAATTCTTTCAGGTGTCCAAATTCTTTATGGAATAGGGAAAAAGGGGTGTTTGGTGAGGTTACCAGATTCATTCACACAATTGCCCATTTTGTTAGTGAGAAAGTTTTTCAGCAGTGAATTCCAACCAAAATTACACATGTGAGGAATAGGATGGAGATTCTTTTGGACAATTAGACAGTGATGTATTTGATAGAAATGTCTGTTTTTCTATATATATTTAGTCAGGAATTGCCACAAGTAGTAGGAAGAGTAACTGATTTATCCTGGCTTAGTACGAAAGAGCCAGTAATGAAAGGAGAGGAATTATAGTCAGAGAGAAGTTTTGTACAATCGTGTGTCAACGTCAGTCTTGGGTTTCACTGTAGTGACTAAAATATCGGCTTGTAGTTCTGGGATGGTATAATTCTATTTCTGTCCTTCAAAAGCATGTTCCTTGATTGGTTTGTTAATTTAAATTCTGTGGAGCTCATTCATAAGTCTGCAAACTCAGAGAGAATGTTTCTTATCTGTGGGGGAGTAGATGAAGATTTTAGGCCTATGTACTGCTATAATATGCCTTCTGCTTTCTTGTAAATGTGCAATAGTAAGGATTTATTTGCATTAATAGAATCCATATTTGCTGATGAATTTGGTCTTGAATTATGTGAGCTGTATCTTTCTTGGAATATACTGGTGTGTCAGAGTCAATTAGGACTAAAATATATGTCTTTGAAGGTTTAAAATTCTAAAGTACAACCAGAGACTAAAAATAGCCATTTGCACAAAGGAAAATGATTAAAAAGGACGAATTTTTAATATTTTTAAGCCTTTTAGATTCACAGAACATGCAGGAAACAGCTTTACAATGCACAGACATTTTAACTCGATGCAAAGGTCAGGTTGGCGTCCCTCAAGGAGAGGTATTTGAATGGTACTTCTGGTATCTAAGGTGACCTTAATACCATTCGTATATCTTTCAGAAACCTATGCCTTGGTAGGCCTACTTCCTGTGCTAATTCGTCAGTGTAAGGGGAATGTGACAGCAGTCCGATCGGACACCTGTTGGCTGGGGTGAAGCTTTAGGGTGTCAGGGTAGTACCCTGCATTGATGCCATCCCCTTTTCCGAAGTATTTTGCTCAACGTTAGAAGCATGGCGTGAATTTTTAAACTTTTAGATGTGTGTTTGGTCTTAACTGCTTTCTAGAGAGCTTTTGGTAACCTGGTATAATAAAATGAGCTTGAAATAAGGACTCCTACCGACAATGGTGACTTGGGAAGTTTAAATAAACTGAAAAGTGTCTGATTATTAATGATGTTTCATTCACATTTGAAGTACTTTTTGAAACTTTCATTTGGTGTGTCATTTTATAGGCTACATTTCCCTTAAATAAATGACCACATTCTCAAGCTTCTGCTTCAATTGTTGGTCGTAACTAGGCCTAAAGATATTTCACAGCTAAGATAACGTAAGATAGGCCTATGTTAATTTTAATAACTTGCATTAAATAGGTGAAGATATTCACAAAAAGTATTGTAACCTAGATATAGGCATAGTATTGTAATAAGTGGCTTTCAAATGTTCCTGTAGATGTAATGATATTAAATAGACCAAAGGTTTACTACTGCGTAAATCACACGGATTTGATACAGTATTACTTCATTCACATGTCTGATTGAGCATACACTTAAAAGTAGTTCATATTCAGGTCAAATTAAAGAGATGTATATGTACTTTAAAAGCTTTGAAATACTCTCCTTATAATCAAAATGTTTAACATAAACACAGGGGAAACGGTTGCTGGATACTGAAGGCTGTATTTGAAATATTCCTATGTTCTTTGGTGAATTTTGTATCGCTGTAGATTGCACCTTACCATTTATCCAAATCATCACTCTCAGAGGAGTGTGAAAGACCTATGGCTAATTCTAACGCTTTCTAAATATTCTATCTTCATAAACTGGACTTTCAGTCTAGGCCTATGCATAGCATTATGGAAGTTGGGTTATATAACAAAACTAGAATGACCCTTGACTTTCTGTAAAAACATCTTATGAAGAGGGAACCTTTTGGTTTAATGGTGTTATTACTTAAGGACTCTATTATAGTCTTGTTTTTAACACACTGTTCATGTAAAGTAGACCTATTTTTAGACGTCATAATGTTAAGTAGGAAGCATTTTGGCTGTGTTCTTCAAAGGGATTACGAAACTAAACGGCCAAAAGTGGTCTTAGATCACTGAAACGAGTTCAGTCTTCATTCCATTTGTTACTTGAAGCAGTCACTTACGAGGTAGATTTGCTTTCTAGTTAGTCAAGTAGAACTTTGAAAAAAGTGACCTCTGGTCAAGTTACAAGTGACAAATTTTCTCAGGTCCTTCTGTGTCACAGATTATTTCTGGTTCTGTGGTTTGAACACTTTTACGAATTTCAGCTAAATTAGTAAGTTCATAATGATTTTACAAGTAAGGAAACAAAACTTAACACTGTCTCAAGTAATAAATTTCTACAGCTTAAGACTTCAGTAGACATATTTCAGTCAAAGTTGAACCTACTGGAAAGGTTCCAGGTGACAGAATGCTTCCAGTAACAACTAAACAGTTGTCAAGTACTGATTTCAACTTTCCACTTAAGAGAAACAAACACTTTAACCCACTTAAATTATCTGCGGTACTTTTTGGGACTTCTATATAGGTCCTCTGGTTTACAGGGCTGAATAAAAGGGCTCATTTTTGCCAGCATAACGTGTTTTATGAGGCCAGCCCCTATTTCGGGGGGACACTAATGTACTGGTAAAAAAAATTTTTTTAAACATTATACTGTAATATTCTTATAAATTATATTTGTTTTTGACTTATGGAAAATAAAAGAATGTTTCTATTTCTGTTTTTTATTGGTCTTTGTTGAAATATATATTTTCTTACAGTTGTTGAAATATTTATTGACAGAGTACAATAATGGAAATTTCATATAATACATGATTACAGCATCTGTGAAAATGAATAACAGCATACATCATAATATAATTACAGCATAGAAAATAGTCTACATATGAATTACAAGCTGAAAAATGTCCCTTCAGAAATTTCTCACAAATTACAGAAAATGCTATAAGCTTATTTTCAAACTGCAATTCAGACATTAAAACCAAATTTGAGGATTACAGTATAGATCGGTTCCAAGACACCTCCTCTCTTCATTGTGAACTAACTTATCCACATAAAGAAAGACAATGTCTTGAAACTGAGTATTATACTATAATCTTGAAACTTTAGTTTTACAATACAACCTATGTCTTGGTTACAAAAGTACTTTGTGAAAACACCCAATTTTCAAATTTTCCAGAACATAAGAACTCTTGTTTTCTTTAACTGGGCACTGAACATACCTATGTTGACTCTAATATTAAAAGCATATGTTTAATTATACAGAAAAGTTGCAAAATTACTTTGAAACTGAAAAACTTTAAAATTTTAATACAAGAAAAAATGTCAAAACTACTTGGAAACAAATATTTGACAATTTTAATTAAAAAAACAATTGCAAAATTACTTGAAAACTGAAAAACTTGACAATTTTAATACAAACAGTTGCAAAATTACTTGGAAGGTGAAAAATTTGAGAATTTTAATAAAAAAAAAAAAAAGGCAAAATTACTTGCAAACCATTTTGCAAACTTATCTGGGCCTTTTTCTTCAAAAGTCATCAATCATTCCATTCCAGAAGTTGCACATTGTGGAGACACTGAAATGCCAAGAGCGAAGTTAATTAAATAATTGAAAACATGTCTTTTGGTCACCTGGTAACAAAGTAGGGATACAATTAGCTATGACCTAGCCTAAAGTATCCTTTACACAGGCTTCTGTTACAAAAAGGGGCACAGATGATGTCTGTAGGACTTTCTGAAAGATATCTTACTATAACTCCTTTCAATCTCTACAACAGCAACTGTTTTTACATTTGAAAAGTATGGTCTTCACTGTAAATTTCACTATATTAACAAAAGCTTTTTTAAGGCAAATAAATTATTCTTCCATTAAGACTTTCTAAGAAAAGGAAAAGTTACCACCATCTGAAGCCAACCTCTTTAAGAGAAAACCAAACGTCATTAAAGTACCTGGGATAGGCTATAACCTTGTTAAGAGTTTAACCCTTACTGGATGGGCTAAATATACAGTATATATATTAAGCACACCCACCGACTGGACAAACTTTAAGGTTGGCCAATTTAAGAAAAAACGCATCAATGGAAAGAGGTAGATATGCAAATGCACATGGTGTAAGAATTAACTAAAAATTTTTCTGTACCTTCCAAGATGCTCATAAAAATATGCTAATTTTACCAAGTTATACAAGTTTTTTCTACTAATTTGTTTCGTAAAATTCTGATTACAGCTCATACAATATCAAAACAGATAAGAGCTAAAATCAGTAACAAATTCCGAGTATATTGCAAAATATTCACAAGATTTACTGAAATGGGGAGATGTATACCTCACAAAAAGGTACTATATGTTTTTTCTAATATGTCTTTGCACTTTACCTTGCAAAATTAGTTATAGCTGAACTACTATCATAAAAGATAAGAACTAAAACCAACAGCACTCCCTACGTACATTTATGAGCAAATAAATTAAAAGACGTCCTGGAGCTACGGAGAGGCAGTACATCCCCCAAAACCAATGAAATCTCAAGGCACACTGATCTCTCTCTTTTCGTTACGTGGTAACAAAGTAGGGATACAATTAGCTACAGCCTAGCCTAAAGTATCCTATACACAGGTTTCTGTCACAAAAAAGGGCACAGACAGTCTGTGGGACATTACAAAAGATACATTTCTATAATTCCTTTCAATCTCTACAACAGCAACTCTTTTACATTTAAAAAGTTTGGTCTTCAATGTAAATTTTATTACAAACTAACAGAAGCTTTATAACGCAAATAAATTATTATTACTATTCCATCAAGCTTGCTGAGAATAGGAAAAGGCACCACCATCTGAAACCAACCTCTTCAAGAGAAGAGCGAGTATCATTAAAATGAAGTACCTGAGATTGGCCATTACCCTGTTAAGAGTTTTAAAAATTTACCAAAATCTGGATAAAATTAAATCAGGGAAAACTTCTGGATTTAAGGATAAAAATGAGTCAATTTATTACTCTTATTTATAATGTGAACATCAAAAAGTTCTCCTTGCCGTCATTTTTCTAACATATTGAATGGCTACTATGGCAAACTGGCCAAAATCAAATATATTAACTTTATAAAGACTTCATTTAGAACATTCTATCAAGCTTGTTACTGTACTAAACTTCAAGGAAAAGAAAATGACTGACTTGCATATCTACTGAGGGGTATATCAGATATATTGCAGGAGATTAGAAGTGACTATTTAATGAAAACCAAGAACCACAGTATTTTTCGCTGTACAGCCAATATATAATTTAAATAAGATTCAAATGGCTGTAGTGATGAAAATTTTCTGAACTCCTGAAGTAGGCTATACTACAAAAAACTGCTGAACCATATATTAATGAGAGTGATCAACTGCTTAAACTCAAACACCTGAAATAAATTATTAGGTCCTAGCGCTAGCAATTTGAGGCCCTATACCTGTACCTTTAAAATCTCTAAGAAAGAAATCTAGTGAATTTTATAGTTAACTTCAACAGCAATTCTTTGAAAACTAATTTTACAAATAATAAAAATCCTGAGTGAAGACAGTACCATGCAGGGAGTTTTCACTTACTTCGTATGTGATCATAGCCAAGATGTACCCTGACAGATCTTTATGTTGTAACTTTTCCAGCAGTCATAATTTTGGTGAATGTCTTCCCCCAATAATTTTTTCATCAGTCTTCTGCCTACTTCGCAAGCCACCAGAGTACAGTACTTCTATTCAGTGATGTTTTCCCGTTTTGCTCACAAGGTTCTATAGCAGAAACCTGCAAGGGGTCAATTCTCTATGAACCGAGTATAACCGACATAAAATATGAAATGTTATATCCTAATCCTTCCATTAATGAGCTGATCAAGATAGTTTTCCTACATATCTCCTTACCTCAAGCACTGTAGTATAAAATCTCCTTACCTCAAGCACTGTAGTATACAGTGTGAGTGTAAAAAATACCAGTTCAAACTTTATAATAAAATTCATTTACAAAATGGCAGCTAACTTTCTTTCTTTCTTTAAATCTTCAACTGAAAACCCTTAAGGGGACTCCAAAGGGAAATCAGCCTGCAGAGAGAGACATAAGTTATAGATAGAATAGAATAGATTATAGAATTTAGGTCAAAGGCCAAGCGCTGTGACCTATGAGGTCATCCAGTGCTGAAATGGAAACTGACAATTAGAAGGTTTGAAAGGAGTAACAGGAGGAAAACCTTGCAGTTGTGCTATGAAACAATTGTTAGGAGGTGTGGAAAGTAAGATGGAGGAAAGAGATTATGAACGGAGGTACAGCAAAGGAATGAAAGGGGTTGCAGCTAGGGGGTGAAGGGATGCTGCAAAGAACCTAAGTAAAGCCTACAATGCACTGCATAATGTGAACTGACAGCACTACCCCCTAGGGGGAAGAGAAGTTATAGGAAAAGGTGGTAAAGCAGTAAATATGAAAGAATAGAAAATCAAACCAAACACCTGAATTCAGGAGACATCAACAGAGAGCAGGAATGAATTTTCTCCTCAATCTTGTCCACAACCAAAAGATTCTACAACAGCACTAGGCAAATTATTCCACATTCTACTTATAGCCATGATAAAACTACTAGTAAAATAGCAAATGTTAATTATACAATAGAAATGTAGCTTGGAATGTCATTTATGTGCTCGGCTCAAGTCTACACATTCAATGAATACCAACTCCTCTTACAACACAGCATTTTATGCAACCGACCTTTTAAATAGTGCTGTGAACATGCCAGATGATGTCACACTTATTGGAAGGTTTAATCAATTTTGTCCTTAATACAGTTACTGTACTGTATTATCCTAAGCAAAAACTTGCTGCTTTGATAGTTAGCTCTGTTAGCTTTGAAACAAATTGGATTCTTATTAACCATATAAAGAATAATTAAGACCCATAAAGCGTAAGCTCAACACTAATTTGGATTGATCAAATATTGACAGGAAACCATATGTCTAAAATACTGAAAATTGCATAACAAAGGGTCTCAGCTTCATCCATGAAAGCTTGGGGGATTCTTGCGAAAGATCAAGGTTCATTATCTTGATGAACTGTCTTTGATTTTACTAAGAACTTTCCTAGTGAATAAGAATTAATGATAATGGTTTTAACCATTCACATTTTCTGTTATGCTTGACATTAACTATGTTTATTTAGCTTTAATTAGGTAAAGAAAAAAGATATCTTGCTTACCATTTAGCAGTAATGTACTGTTGTATAAAATTTGAACTTCCAGCTGCTTTGTCCAGATGTGATGCCCAGAGACCTGAAAAACAAGATGTATTACTAGCAGTGCCAGTTGAATCAAATCTACACCCTAGCAGATGGATTATGGAATGGAATTAGGAATATAAAATTTAAGCATTGAAGGTCACTCCATGATGAAAACGAAAGACTAAAAAGGTTTGAAAGGAACAACAGAAGGAAAACCTCAAAGCAGCTGCACTATGAAACAACTGTTAAAGAGAGGGTGGAGAGTTAGGCAGAAAAGGCGAATATGAATGGAGGCACAATGCAGTAAAATTAATGGGTGCTACTTTGGCTTGTTGTCTAAGTGTCATGAATCTACTCTAGTATGCGATCTACACTGTTTATCACTAGTATATTCTGCCTCTAGTCCGTGTTTTCACATTCAACTCTGAGGTGCTAGTACTAAACGTGGCAGAAGCTCCTTGGGATGCTGTGTTTAGTACTAGCCCCTTGGGGATTCATGAAACACAGATAAGCCAAATAGCACCAATTAATGATAGGGGTTCCGGCTAGGGGCCAAAGGGATGCTGCAAAGAACCTTAAGTAATCCTACAGTGCATCGTGTAAGGAGCAGTGACTCCTCTACTCCACTACAGGGTAGCAGATGGACTGCAGCTACAATAATATCTACAAGCTAGGAATCTTGACAAATAATGCAGCACATCTACAAAGTAAACTAATTGATCCTAAGATCCTCTGTCCATTTAGGGGCATCTTGAAACACCACTATGTCTAAAACTGTACCTAGTTAAAAGCTAACTCGACCCTGTTGAAAACTCGACCCTGTTGAAAACTCGACCCTGTTGAAAACTCGACCCTGTTGAAAACTCGACTCTGTTGAAAACTCGACTCTGTTGAAAACTCGACTCTGTTTTAGGCTCTACAAATACAAAATGGCTAAACTTTTTGCTATTTGTGGAGGAGTCAAATCTGCTCAGTGTACTGTCTAAAATATTTCAGCTTAAAGTTTTTACATGACTACAAAAAACAATTTTGTCTTGACCACCATAACACAGCTACAAGACTTTGAATATGCATGCAAAACAAAGACATCACAGTTCTAACTTAGAAAGGAGGATAAACTCTGGAAGAAGTGTCATTATGCGTTATTTCCCACATACGATATTCAGTACACAAGACATTCTTTTCCCGCAATTAGTCTCATCCAACTTGACAGCAACATTCATAACGAACTAGTAACAATTTTAATGCTTAGAACTTGAAATAACAGCTCTCGTACAGTGCTGCCTGTTAAAATATTTACCTCCAAGTACTAATCAAGATCCTATTACCTAAATGTCTAACCAAAGGTGCTGAGTGCTGTACATAAACTACAGTAGCACCTTAAATCAGAACACTTTGGGAGTTTGGCTTTCTGATAAGTAACACTGACTATATATTATAGCCTGCACTTGACAAAAAAATAAATAATGATAATGTAGCTGACAAGCATAGAAGTTTATTAAGTTGATGTTTTACTGAATGTTGCTGTATCAAGTGTGTGCTGTTCAATCTGACACTTCTGGAAAGCACAGCAGGCTTCAGTACTGTGTAAACCTAATAAGCCTAACTATTTCCTTCTTGAGTTCCAAACTTGTATATACAAACTACTGTACATATACAACCAAAAACAACAGCTTTTAATGTAAATAAACTTCTGACTGCATTTTTTACTAAATAACATAAGTAGTTTTGCACTTGTACTGACACTTTAGTTATCGATGGGTTAATGAACTTCTTTCAAGATTATCAAACCACACAATAAAAAAGCTCATAATTATTCATAAGCTTACCAATTTCAATGGCTTACTCCCGTCCCATCACGAAGGCTCGATTAACATCGTACCATGACATCAATTTACCTTTCTTGGCATGAAAGTGGGAGTCCAATCACTTCACTGAAGTCGTTTCTATCCAAAATGAAAATACATAAATTACTTATTCACAAGAGTTGATACAAATAATATATGATTAAGTCTTAAACTGCAAGGATTGATAACCACTCACAGCAGTTTGTTGTTATATTGTGATAAAAACTGAATCATTATTCACCTCTTTAGCTCTGAAATAAATCATGAACGCTGTATGCTTCTATACAAAAAACACATTTCCCTTAGCACTTTAAATAACCAAAATAATGCCCAATGCAACTAACAATAATTAGCCTGCTATGTTAACTTCTGACATTAGGCTAAATAGCCTACAATCTTGTCCAATAACCTAAAATTTTGTCTAATAAAGACTTTAACAGCTAGGGTACATGCTTGGGCCACGATACACTGCGTAATTCCTCCGTTGTTTGGACACTTCCAGAAAATGCATTTGAACGCACCCCCATCAGCATAAGCGAGACTTGTGCCCCCTCTACACAAGCTGAGACCTCTACGTTAAAATGCATTTGAACGCACCCCCATCAGCATCAGTGAGACTTGTGCCCCCTCTACACAAGCTGAGACCTCAACGTTCCTATCAAAGTAACTGTTTTCTCCTAAAATATGAAATAATGGCATACTTCCAATTAAACAGAGGTTCATGAAGATTTAGCTTTGCGCGGTGCTAACTTACCAGCCATGTCTCTCTCAAAACTTTTACTTAAAACTCTTTAAAAGTGGACGAGTGACACCATCTCGATATTTGCCGAGTCACTTGTGTAAACAAACTGCCCATTTCCCGTGTTAAATCTGCAAAATATTTGTACCCATAGACGTTGACACCGTTTCCTTGAGATCAGTGGTAAAAGCTGGTGCCTATGGGGCTTGGACGGGGAACTCTTAATGAATTTTTGGGATGCCAGAGCGCTAGATATTTAAATAATTAGGTAGCTCAAGACCAGAATAAGGTTATAAATTGAGTAAATGTATTACACGTTCATTATAATTCATTTGAAAGTATTCATTCTTGGAACAAACCAGATTCCTGAGACAAATTTCAACACTTTTGCTGTGAACATTATGATGTAGCTATTTTTCGTGTTTTCCTAGCTTTTTTTTTTACTTATTAATATATATTACATACAGTGTAATATATATACCACATACACAGTGTAAGTTTTGTCAAATATAATGGTGTTTCAAGTAATAATTTTGGATTTAAAACCTTTATATCACTCCTGTATTTTGACGTCATGGTATCTTGACCCTCGTACCAACTAGTCATATTCAACTTTCTTGCATTTTTGTCAAAGTGGTAACATTCCTATGTACACATTCCATGTCTCAGAAGTATACATAGTAATATGGACTTGAATAAATGAAAAGTCATAACAACAAAATATTACACGTCCATCATAAACAATTCACTAATGCATCATCAGCTTGCGGATATTTGTGGCATCCACATGTACAATAATGCTGGAAAACTGTTCCCGCCACAGTTTCGCTACTCTGATGGGGTAAAGTGCTATAAACAAACATGCTCACATATTTTAAGTGATATTTTGAGAGAATTAAGAACAAAATGTGTATAATTACAATCAAATAACCACTGTGGAGCTTCAGTTGTGATGTCATTAAAGATAAAACCACAGATTACGAGGTAAAAATGCATTTCGGTTCAACCACATGACAGATGGGAATTCCATGTCTCATAGCATAGGCAACAAAATGTTTTATCATGCTGATTAGAACTAAAACCTTGAATAATATCGATAAACATTACATATACTGTATATGCAATTAGTGTTCAGTACACTGTTAAATCAGCGCTGGGAAGGGAGTGTCCAATCGCCATTCAGGTTGCATCAGCATTTGGGGGGGACACCATATTGGATTCAATATTGCCTTTAACTTATTTTACGAAGACCTCACTTGCTTATTTTAGTTCGTATGGCAGTTTCCTATAGCTCATTTTGTTGATGAGGCTTCAATCTTTTGAAAGGTTTTCTTAGTTTTAATTTTTTTGTTATTTCTCTAATTAAATATCGAGTGAAAAGTGAAAAGTCTACCACCGATGTGTCTCATGCCCAATCGTTTACCCTATTTGTCAGTTAAAACAGCAAAACTATCTTAAACCTTAAGCTATTCATGCCTACTAGCCCACAAACTAACCTACGAACTACCTGAGTTATTAAACTTCGCCTATTAGGCTATAATTATTCATGTAATAACCTCTACAATATATGGATACATATTTTAATGCAGTTTTGAGTATATTAATATAAATATAATTAAAGAAGTACGAATATATTCTTCATTGAGGTCATGATTAAATACGCCTTGTTTGTCCTTAACCGTGAACACCAAAAGCTAATATTAACTTCCACGGTAGAACTATACGGTAGCTCCGCGCAGCCGACGGCGTTATAACTTGACCTTTTCTACAGTTTTTTGGTTGCTAAATATGAATTTACCTTTCATTTTTGACGCTCGAGTGTAATTACCTTGTAATTAACCCCTGAAATCCATCCAACAGGGGGTTTCCACACGCGATCTTCACAAGACAGCGCACGGGTACGTCTGTTTCGAACGGTTCGTATCCCGTCCAGCAAGTGCAATAACAGTTAACGTATGGGTACCCAACCCCCCAGGGGCCAGTACTAAACACAGCGAAGGGACATTCCACTACAAACATGCACCGCAAGTATCAGAACCCCTAAAGTGTAGAAAAAAAGTGTTTCCAAGGTAAAAACAGGCGCGGAGCTACCATATAGAATATTACTTTAAATTCGTGTTCAGCAGGTTCTATAGAATAAGGTCAACTGCCACAGCATGGCTCACCACGGACAGCTGGCTTAGATCTACTTAATAGGGTCCTAAATATGCCCTTAAGTCACTCAAATCATCAAATAAGGTCTATTTTTATTATATTTAAACACGCCTTGTTCGTCCTTAACCGTGAAAGCCGAAAGCTAATAGGCTACGATTGACTTCCACCAAAATCCTAAGTTGGAAATGTTAATTTTAGGGATGTAACTACAATCATAATCTGAATCAACGTTATAGGATAATCACCAGTGTAATTAGATTCAAATCATACCGTCGAGTCACTTCATAATGGCATTTACCGTCGGTTTTTACGCTTAAATATGCTCAAAGTAGAGCCGGTTAAACAGCATGGATTCCTCCTCTCTTAGAACTTGGCGCTTCTGGTATTTATATAGTTTAAATACGGCATTTCATTACCATTCTCTACGTATTTACTTAATCCAATCTTGTTGATACACACTTACTGGTCGACGTATCTTACACTCGTGACGAAATAACTGCAAATTGTCCGGACACTTTCACCACATTTCTCAGACAACGATCCGAAACAAAGAGCACTTCACGTTGGACAACATGGTTGCTGGACATCGTGAAGATGAGGGGTGGACACTTTTGGAAAGTAGTGGGAAATTAAAAACAAGGAAATCAAAAGATAATTAAGACAGTCAAGCTTATTAAGCTGCACAGATACTTAATAATAAAATAAATGCTAATTATGATAGTTAAATTTATTTAACAGTGAGGGCGCGCCAATACGCTACAATAACCCAAAAACTTTTGAAAGATTGCCACCCTATGCTATCTTACAAGTCACCTAGTTTTCGTACAAAGGCAGAGAAAATATAAAAATATACGAAGATAATGAAGATATTGTCATCTGTTTTGCTACATTGTTTGTCAAAATTAATGAAAAATATCCATACATTGAAGGTATTTAATCTTACGAGCGCGCAGACTCGCTAAAACCACTCGAAAACGTTAGAAAGCTACCGCCCATTTTGCTGTGGGATCACTTCCTAGCTTTCGAGTTTGAAGTATTGACGATCAACAACAAGTAATTTAAAGTTTGTGAGCAACTAATGACTAATGAATTTCATAAATTAAGCAAAATAAAACACCCTAAACATTCTAGACTTTATTTTTAACCAAAGCGTAAATGATCTTTTTGCCTTCAGTACTTTGGTTCCTCTTCAATGGCACCTTCATTTTGCGTCTCATTTATTTGCATATCTACATATAACATGTTTATTGGGAAGTCTATATTTTTATTGCACTATATACATAATTTACGAAATGCAAAACATATTGGAAAAGGAGTTGTTGCGGTAAAAAGAAATCATCATTTTTTATTCGAATTTCTTATTAAAGAAAACGGAATTTTTAGTGGGTGACTAAAGTAAAATGATAGGATTTCTAACTGGAAAGGATTTTAGAAAGTTATACGAAGGTTCTTCGACGGTTTGTGGCTCATGGGGTACACAGAGGCAACGAAAAATTATCTATGAACAATTATACTTTAAAATGTGTTAATTTTGACAATAAGCCATAAAAAACTGCCAATATCTAGGCCCAGTTTTCGATAATTTCTGGAATAGAACAAATAACCAACCTTCATTTTCAGGAAAGTACAGCAGGATTCTGTTAACCGAAGCTGTAGAGAGAGAGAGAGAGAGAGAGAGAGAGAGAGAGAGAGAGAGAGAGAGAGAGAGAGAGAGAGAGAGAGAGAGAGCTGTAGTATCATAACTCTGTTTATTAAACATAACACCGAAACATCATTTAAATAAACAATAGTGTCCATTGTGTGAATCAAAACGAATACTAAACAAATTTCAGTAAATATAAAGTCAGATTTTACCGAAAACTTAAGAAAACAACTTATAAAAGGGAAACGAATCTAAAATAAAGACCATTAATCTGTATGGAAACAACCTGGTCTCGAAATAACCCATAAAGGATAGACGCCATAGTAAAAATTCATAGCTAAATCACGACTATATAAGTAGTTCAATCTATGTAATGGATTCGTAGCATTTTCATATTTAACTTTAGGCTTTTTATCATCTAAGCAACTTGGGACAGTACTACTATGGACATCTATTGGTAGTTAAAATAACTATAAAAAATACAAATAAATGTAAATAGTAACTGACAACTTCTTCGCTGACACCGACGATATAATCTTCAATTTTATGTAAGATATAAGAAATTTTATCAAATTAATATAAGATATGGATTCACACACGTTCCTTTTCCATCGAGCTTAATCATTTATCATTGCTATGGCCATAATTGCTGAGAGATAAAACGAATAAAGAACGTTACATAGCAACTATCATATTACGTGTCTACTCAATAATTAACTATTGTCTAAACTTTACATTTTTTCATACATAAATATTTTTATTAACAACATAAACAAAATGTAAAATAAATTTTAATCTAATTATAATTTAGCAGTAATAAGCTTTAGTGATGACGTGTATTACCTTTAAGAATGAAAAATCTTCAAGGTTTGTTGACATTAACGACTGGTAAAAGAAGCAGGCAGACGAATTGCCCAAGTCGACCTGAGGCTGAAAGTAAAACACAATGCTATGTTTCAACTCCTTGAACAGACAGTGGAGGAGCATTAAACTGAATTTAAACATTAATTAAGCATTAAAAACTATTAAAGTATGTAGGTTTTACTAAAAAAAAAAATAGGCATGAGAGTGTTAAGTAGTCTTGTAAAATAACTGCAGATATGTTTCAGAATGGGAAACGGAACTAAAAGAAAAAATAAACAAGCATTATCATACTCTCACATGGAATAAGCGTGGATTGAATTAACGCTATTTATGAAAAGGCGTTTATTTAATACTATGAGCACATAAAGAGGTTAGGGCTGGTCAGTTCAAAAGCTTTACTCAAAACAATAATAAACGTTGTAACTGGCAACTAATTGGAAATACATGAAATATTTTTTTATGCTTTTAAGAGTTATGTGTGAAATTTCTCACTGCCTGATATACAATATTCATTAGGGAATAGATAATTACTTATTAGCTATTAAAGTCAGTCAGTGGATGCTGTAAAATCTAAAAAGAGAATTAGATATATAAAAAGAATGGCAACTTTTTGAAATCCCGCACCTTAATGCTTCAGTATATGATAATTTACTTCCAATACAATTAATAAGATAGATAGATTGAAGCTAAAATATACTAGAGTTGCGACAACGCATTAAAAAGGGTGTACGTACATCTCTTAACTCCTTTATCTCATTGCTGTATCTTTATTTTAAGCCTGTTTCCCTTCAAAAAATTCGTCTGCTTTGTACCTGGTTACTTTAATAAAGGACTATTGTCTCTATTTTCCCAAAAGTTAAATCAAAACCACGTCTCATTATAAGTCTGCATAAATTAAGTAAATTATTTCTTTAAATGCTACATTAGCATAAAAAATACCGTACTTTGTTGAGAAATGAGTAGTCAAGGAAGATTTCAGCTAAGAATTGTTTGGTAACACAAACAAAGCAGACGAATTACTAGAAAGGAAAGTACGAATGTTTAAATTTTAGAATATACAAATTTTAATGAGGAAATGCACGAATTAATGTTATATATATATATATATATATATATATATATATATATATGTGTGTGTGTGTGTGTGTGTGTGTGTGTGTCTGTATATATTTGCGTCTGGTCAGTACAAAGATATTTGAACACCTGGTAAAGCTAGGCTTGCAACATCACCTAAAGACTAGCTGCGAACAAGAGGGTTACCACTTTCTGGAACCACCCTTCAAAGATAAAAAAGTGTAATACCACTGAACACTGGTGCCCTAGAAAAATACCAATGGTCTGGGGTACACATATTAGGCACCTCAAGGGTGGAGACTCTCCAGTGAAGTGTTATAGATGTCCTGGTAGGAGCAAATGCACCAGAAATGACGAATGACCCCTTTCCCCTACTATGGAATTCCAGTGAAAGAAATACTACCACTCTAATCATACCAATAATCTAAAATATCTTCCATACAAGAGGCCTCCAAACCACAGAATACAGTGTGCTTGGATAAACTGGAGAAGGTCATCAGGGATATTGTGTGACAGAAGGATTAGTGTGAAGGTTAGAGGAAAGTTTCAAAAAAGAGTGGTCAGACCAGCAACGGTTTGCGGAGCCGAGACGTGGCCGATGAAAAAGGCTCCGGAACGGAAAATGGATGAGGCAGAGATGAGGATGTTGAAATGGATGTGTGGAGTCGCGAGAAGAGATGGGATCAGAAATGAATTTATTAGATGAGCATTTAAAGTAAGGGAAACATCGAAGAAGGCCCAGGAAAGAAGGCTACAGTGGTTTGGTCATGTTATGCGGAGAGGAGGAGATCATGTGTGTAAAAGGGTTGTGAACATGGAGTTGGAGGGAAGGAGGAGAAGAGGAAGGCCGAAATTCGGAGGGAAGGATAAATTAGCGAATGACGGAAGAAAAATTTAGGAATTCAGGATGCACTGGACAGAGAGAGGTGGAGAAGGTTGACCCCACATAGAAACAGGCAAAGTGGACAACGAAGAATAAGGCAAAAGGCCTCTAAACATTATTTAGTTAAGAAAAGACAATTAAAAATTCTAGGTAAAAAGTTACACTTACCTGTAGCATAAACGTAACAAAAATACAAACTCTTTGGCACTTCTTTAACCGTTTGTGTTTATACCCTCGTTTTATTTTTACGAAGGAAAATAAAACCTGAAAAAGAATATTTTGCCTCCCCTTTCTTACGGCAACTGTCCCGACTTCTGAGCGCGTCCTTTCACTTTCACCGTTCAAGACATACTGTCCGAGAAATGGTAAATCAACCCTCAAATAGTTAACCTGGGACAGTGGACTATCTGCTGTCTGTCTCAACAACACATGCACTCACACACACACACACACACACACATTCTTCGAAATTTCTGTAATGGCTAAATACTCAGTACCCTAGTTATCAACTGGGATTAATTATAATGAACTCGACAGCTTTTTGGAATCATTAACCAGAGCATTATGGGCTGCAAAAAGCAAGAGGCCGAAGCAGATTTTAATCTATACGCAAAATGAACAATATTGTTTTTATTATTATTAACCGGTAATATGTACATGCATTTAAAAGTTATTGCTCTTCTAGTTTTGTACTCTATCTCTTTTCCTCCTTAGTTTGTGCGTACGAAATTAATTGACCTACAGTCAATAAGTCAATCCTCTCCTCCTCGCAGAAGTGGATGGAACAGATAGACAAGACGAAAGAAAGTCGAAGTCTGAGCAACTCTGATGGTGGACCTCAGGTTGCTGCAACCTTGCAACGACCCCTAGCATCATGCACAGTCACCCATGAGTCATCTTAAAAACCAGAAACCGAAAGCAGGTGCTGAAGTTCTGTCATAAATCCTGTTCATTCAGTAACCATTCCGCCCACGAAATTCAACTGGCTCTCAAGCCTCAGTGTTACCCACTGTCTCAGAAAATGCTTTCGTTTCTGAGCCGGAGTAGCAGCATGACCTGCGTGCCTTAATGGACGGAAATCCTGTAGTATCTAACTGGATATTGACTCTTGTATCAAACCTAAATATCCAGTCTAATGGAGACAACTGATTTCTGATTTCAGAGAGAGAGAGAGAGAGAGAGAGAGAGAGAGAGAGAGAGAGAGAGAGAGAGAGAGAGAGAGAGTACACGCATAATCAGAAAAGGGCACCGTGTGTGAGTATAGTTGTAAAAGACAGAAACACCAATACAGGACACGTACACACGTCTCTCTCTCTCTCTCTCTCTCTCTCTCTCTCTCTCTCTCTCTATATATATATATATATATATATATATATATATATATATATATATATATATATATATAGTTTTGAAAGACAAAAACACCAATACAGAACACGTACACACGTCTATATATAGATATATATATAGACGTGTGTACGTGTTCTGTACTGGTGTTTGTGTCTTTCAAAACTAATATTCACACACGGTCCCCTTTTAAGAGCATTGTAAAATGTCAACACACTGTTATCTGCGCATGCACATTTTTATCTAGAAAGTTATATAAACTTATGTGACTCAGCTCTATATAGGCTCGGGTGTACATGTGACAGCAGAGGGGGTCTTAGAAACAACAAATCCATTTTTTTTCATAAATGAATTCATTATTGGTGCTATAAGAACTTCCTGCTAATAATACCTTCATTTTTGCAATGTTCTCAAATAAGATTTTTTATTTCTTTATTGAAGCAAAGGGGAACAGAAATCCTCAAACATTACTTGAATATGTAACACTGCTCTTCAAGAGTAATATTTACAAGAAGGCACAGGGATTTAAACTGTTTTGTTCATTTAATGTCCTTTCATGCAAAGCAATAACAAAGAAGTTAATAAACAAAAAAGTTATCTAAAAACATAAAAACATAAAAAGTTATCTGAATGCAAAAAAATGTTACCGACAGGTACCCTTCTACTCTAAAATTGCTCACAAAATGGCCTTAATAAAAACAACAAAAAGGATTTAAAATGTTAACTATCTAGACGGACTTATCTAAATAAAAGTGTACGAAACAAAAACAAAAAGCAAAAAAAAAAAAAAAAAAATAATAATAATAAATAAACAAGGAAAAATAGCGAATCAAAATCAGTCAGCCTCAAAGGCCTCGTTCGTTTTGTCCTGCTTCGTTTGCGGTCTCGTATCTGCGGGACCTTCTTCTGCGGTTCTTGCAGGCGCCGCCTTCTCTTCCGTGATGGAGTCTCTTGTTTCGGGCAGGAACACGCACAAAGCAGCAGCTGCCGCTGACATGGCTGCAAAAAGGGCCGAGGGACCCCAGGTAATGACGACGCCCTGGAAATGAAAGTTTCACTAGAATTAGACTCTAAACTCTGCATTCGTTTTGGTTATACGAAAGGTATTAGGGACAGGGTATTGGTGTCGTTGGGTTTCTTGATATTCATGTCTCGCAATTCTTTTTCTGCCAAGACACTGAAACACTAGATAAACTAAGTATACGGCAAGTGAGTTTGACATCTCACTGCATAAACCAGTGTAAACATGGACAGGTTGTTTAAATGAACGACAGACGCCGAATCATCGATGTAATAAAATGTTACTGAAATATAAAAATTAATCTTGGTGGATAGGAACTGTGAGTAAAGATCTCAGTCCTTGGAGGTAACTATACTTCAAATGTTGATTTGTAAACTTCAAAATGCTAATTTTAATGCCTGTCCTCCTCGGCGGATAAATTTCTAACGAGAGGATTCCGAACAAAGAACACTTGCCAGCAGATCATTGATGTAAGGCGAGGTGATGCTTCCCACTCGAGCCATCATGCTGGACTCTCCGACCGCCAAGGAGCGGTACCGGGTCGGGAAGAGCTCAGCCGTGTAGATGTAGACGATGATGAAAGCCGCTGTGATGGCTGTCTTCCCAGTCAATGACAGGAACATCAGCAGTCCCGAAGACACTGGGAGAGACAGGGAATGTAAAAAAAAAAACGCTGCCACAAGTTGGAATTCGTGGGGAATTTCGTAGGTCAATGTGACACAATGGAACAGATAGGGTATTTCATTGATCAATATGATATTGGAAACAATGGGGCATTTTTAAGCAATATGATAAAGAGAAATAAATTCCAGATGTCGTTAAGACAAATCAACCTTCTGAACTCGCTGTATTTATCACGGAAACCTTGCAGTTGTGTCAAAGGGCGGCTTGCGATCATGTTTAGTGATAAGAGTTTAAGAGATTGAAACTGAGCTCAAATTCATAATCACCCGAGTCTTGTGCTACCAAGAGGATGGCCACAATGCAGATGGTGATTCCGCAGACAGAGTAACAGAGCATCAGAGCAAGTCTCCTTCCAATCCGTGCCACTAAGAACCACGTTATGAAGTAAGAAGGTATTTCGGCCAGACCTCCCAAGAACACGTACATGTAAGGATCAGTACTGGAACGGAGACAGCACGAAGATAAATGGCATTCAGGTTCAGGGGTAAAAATCTGTTGGTATGACACATGAACGTTTTATAAACATAAGTAAAGGCTAAGCGTCAAAAGAACTCTGAAAACAAAGAATCTTATAGTATTTTACTCTTTCAGTTTACTGGCTGTTTTGCAGTAGTTAATGGGTTTTGAATAGAACTTTTAGCATTATAGGGCTTTAAAGGTCCCGTTGGAATCGACCTAATACTCACCTCCCTTTAAGGTAATCTTAAGCTGGAGATAGTGGTGGATTCACCTCTGCGGGATATAATCCACGACTCATCTTACCAGGAGACTACCCAAGAATCACCTAACCTGAAGATAATTCTGAACTCACATCAGTTATAAATTCAAGACTCATCTCATGCAGAGACAATCCTGGGATAATCAAACTTGAGATAATCCAAGACTCACTTTAGCAGCAGTTGATCCAAGACACACTACATCTTCAGATAATGGAGCACTTACTTCAGCAAGAGGTAATTCAAGACTCACCTCACCAAGAGATAATTCTAGGCTAACTTCACTTTGTGACAATCTAAAACTCACCTCAAGTTTCCTGAGTTTAGTGAAACTCCGTAATACACCATAGACACAGCGCACCAGCAGAAGTAGCTGATGAGTATGGTGATCCTGAATTCTTTCTTCAGCACCAGTACCAGGAAATGTTTCAGATTGTCGATGATGGCGCGGGAGAGTTTTTGTTTTGGCTTGGCCTCAACCTCGAGGAAATTTTAAGTGATATCGTTAGAAGGTTATCAACTCAATAACAGGTATTATTCAGGTATTAAATTAGTTAGGAAATTTCAATAGAATCTCATCAATTGTAAAGATTTCAGTGCAAAGGGTGAGGTACCCCAAGATACATTCATTGAGAATCCGTTTAAAGTTCTCTCCACAAAGGTAAATTATATCCTGGGGGTTAGGAATGGAAGCTCACTACTTCGAAAAGGTCATTTGAAAGAGCCAGTGCTCACAAGCATAGGGGTTTGGCTAAAATTAACATTCTGAATCTTCTTACCACCGAGGACATTTTCTTCAAGGATGTGACCATGGCCTCCGCCGGGGGGAAAGAGCGTCCATTTGTTTTGGCAGCTTGGGAAAATATTTCAACGGCTTGATCATAACGACCATTAGATATCAACCAGCGTGGTGACTCAGGCATGAACCTGAAATTATTATAATATATGAGTCTACGTGTCACACAGAGCAGGCGAACTTAGTGGCCAACATCATATCGGTAAGTTTTTCTGTGCCAGTACTTTATGCACTTAACTTGATTTTCTCACTAGAGCACAGCTAAAGGAATGACTTCTTCAAGGTATATTTTATATTATGACTTTGAATTTACATAATGATTTTGATAGTTTAAAACATAGTTAATCTAATTTTTATGGCTAATTACTATAGTTACCAAAACAACATAATTCCAAAAGATAAAACAAAAATCATTCTCAATTATCAACGAGCACCAAGCAAAGTTTGCAGCAAAACTCACCAGTAATAAGATATCAAATAAAACATGGGGATGGAGTAGGCCACCTGCAGCCATCTCCAAGGTCTGATGAGGTATGCGATAGCCGGAACAATCATATACCCCAGTGACCAAGGAACACCTCCGACGCTGCCCACCGACGAACGTTGACTGGGAGAGCAAATTTCCATGACTGCAAATTAGGTCATCAGAGTGGTCAGCAATTATGGAAAGTAACATACTGCATTTGAAGCTTGCTTGTTCATTCTCCTACAGTCTGTTGTAAGCTGACTAAGCAAAGACAATTTTGTAGTTTCTGATGGAAATAAAATGAACGAAAAAGGGCGCCGACTTAATCACTTGCATTTACAATTTGATTTTGCACAAGAGGCTAGACCTAAACGCCTTCACAGGCAGACTTCATAAACCTAATTTCATCAGCGCATGTACACTTACCATATATGAAGGAACCTGTAGCATGGCCGAAGTTGAAGAAGGATATTAAAATTTTCAGCAAAACGTAGATGGAAAGCGTGGGAGAGGCGGCAGCTCCCAATGCGGTGAGGATACTCGCCACCACGCAGACAAGGATGATGGGTCTACGACCAAACCTTAAAGTAATGGAATAAGAAGAAATACATGTCACTCACATACTGCTTGTACATGATCATTCTAAACAGTACTGATACTTCATGGGGTATTCCCTACTGGTAATCTATGCTTCTACTTAAACCAGAATACCTATGTGTGTAGAAATATGTTTAAATGAATTATTCTCTATTTTTTACGAAAGAATATAAGACTTTTTGCTAAAGATGTTTGTACGTGGATGACCGTTATTCTTGCATCACGAGTTTTCTCTTGCAACTCAATCGATTAGCCAGTCGGTCAAAGCATGTAAATTCTTACCTGGCATGAATGTGAAACTTACTGGATGGTCAGTGTTGCATTTTATTGACAGAATGATGAACTGAACATGCTAAGTAACAGCAATCAGATTTATAGGGAACAGCTAAGTAGCGCACCGGTGACAGATAATGGAAAAGTGATTAAACAGGAAGTATTACCGGGTTAGTATACCTAGAATTCTGATAGAAAGTCTTAAATGAAAAATGTGACCTCCAACAAGTGCTCAACTGTGCAGTCAATATATGTAATATTTTTTCTTTAACCTGAGACAGTTTTCTAATGCAATTTAACCTTCTGAGAGGCGGAAAAATATGAGTGAACTTGGGAGATTTGAAACAAACACTTACCTGTCCATCAAATACCCACAAGACAGAGCACCAAAAAGGATTCCAATTTGGGATGCAGATTGAGTTGTTGAATACAAAGCGCGTCTCTCACACACCAGATCCCACTGGCCAAGAAAAATATGAAAAAAAGTGTTTTAAAATAGCCTGCAGAAGAGTAAAAGAAGTAAACAGTGTTTTAGAACGAATTCAAATTATGTGTTGAACTTAACAAATTCAATCCCGGGAGAATTGGAGAGCCACTAAGTCCTATGAATTTTAACTGCGCGTGCTAAACAAGGAACGCAGTAATACTGATTAGATGGCACGAAGAGCAAAATAAATAAATAAAGAGTTATCGAAGTTTAAGGAGTTGAACAAGAAGGAAAAGAGATAACTGTATGAAAAGAAGGAGAGTAAATGTGGTAGACGAGCTCATGAAGAGTGAGTAGTGTCAAGAGGTAGTGAAACATTCCAAAATTGCGCCTAAAGAAAGAAGAGATTTATTACTCAGAAGTTTCGACACACGTGCATCTCTCTCTCTCTCTCTCTCTCTCTCTCTCTCTCTCTCTCTCTCTCTCTCTCTCTCTCTCTCTCTCTCTCTATATATATATATATATATATATATATATATATATATATATATATATATATGTATATACACATACACACACACACAATCACATGCGCGCGCACACACACACACACACTCACACACACACACACACACACACATATATATATATATATATATATATATATATATATATATATATATATATATATATATATATATATATATATATATATATATATATATTTATAAATATATAATGAGAAAGATGCCATGAAAGGTTCTCAGAGAAAACTAGGTCAAAATTCAGCCTTTTGAGGAAATATATATCTAGACTTACCTCAGCGACAAGCGTCAGGCTGTAATGGCTGACGTTGAAGTCTCGAGACTGACAGTAAATGGGGCTTCCGTCCCCGATGGAGATCGAATCCCGGTTTTCCATGGCGGTCTCGTAACCCATCTCCACCGCTTTGGCATAATCGTAATTGAAGAATTTGCAGTTTTTCTCGTTGGTATCATTGCTGCAACGAAAGAAAAGAACATCTGTTGCTCATTATAGTTATTACTAAAGTGATACACATATAATACACACACACACACACACACATATATAACATACATACATACGTACAAACAGAAGCAATCAAATTTTCAGGCGTAAAAGCTTTCAGTTTTCCAGTTTCCAGTCTTCACTTGGACAAGCATGGCTACCCATGGCTACCCAGAAGAAACCCTTCCAGCAAAAATGAGTTTGCTCCCAGACACAGGCATCATCCCATAAGTAAAGACACGACCTGTTCACGAAAAGTCTTGGGTTAAGTCCAAGAAACACCAGAAAACTCGACATTCCAGAAGCGGAATGTTTAGGAAAGGAATAGTAGATAGAATTTAGACCAAAGGCCAAGAGTTGGGACCTATGAAGTAATTCAGCTCTGAAAGGGAAATTGAGAGTAGAAAGGGTTGAGAGGCGTAACAGGAGGAAAACAATTGATAAGAGAGGGTGGAAAGAAAGATAGATATAAGAAAGGGAATATGAACGGAGGTAGAGTAAAAGGAATGAAAGTGGTCGCAGCTAGATATCTACTGCCAAATGCTGGAACAAGCACTGACCTGGAACGAGGAATGGCGAAGTCGAGGATCTGTTGCTGTGTCCAGTTAGCTGCTGTGAGTTCCTCGACGTGGCACCAGTGTTCTGGAGTGCTGCCCAGGAACTGGTAGGTGATGGTCTGAGAGGGCAGTACGATTGAAGCTGTCCAGATGATTGGAGCGAGAGATTTGTTCTTAGTTGCATGTTTAAGTAAACGTAAACACTTCTTATATTAGAGAGATGTAAATAAAAACGTTCTCATTATTATTATTATTATTATTATTATTATTATTATTATTATTATTATTATTATTATTATTTGTGTAAACATGCTTATGGAAAAGTATCAAAGGTGGTTGATGGGCAAAACAAGCTTTCAGAGAATATAATACGCGTTAAAAGGGAAATTAGAGAGATTAACGAATATATGGAGAACACAGAAAAATATGTATAAGCGCACACAAAGGACTGTGAACAGTAGGTCAGAAATGCTAAGGCAATAACCTGCCCTCGCTTTGAAATATGAAAACAACCTACTCTGACCTTATGAGCTACGTATTTCAAATGTCTCAAAAATATGGTGCCACCCAGCCCTCCCCCTTGCAAAAAAAAATTAATAAATAAATAGAAATCCCGAAAAGAAGCAGTCGAATTACCCATGCAACAGACGATTAACGTAGTCAAGTTCCATCGACCTGTGGTGTCAATCATTTCCAGGACATCCTCAAAGGACGAGATTCCAGAAACGCCGCCATCCTCGTCCAGCTTGAAGTCTTCTGGTTTTCCATTTTTGCTTACGTAGATCAAATCTTGAAGAGCACTCTTCTTCTCCTCTTTTCCCTTTTCGCTATTACTTTCTGAAGGCTGAGTCTCTCCCATGGTTTACCCTGTGTCCAAATGTATAGATAAATAATGTTGAGAAGGTAATTTGAAAACAGCAGACATAAACACTCACAAAGACACGTGTCATTGCTTGCAAATACTCAAAGATTAGAACTATTACAGAATGCAAACTCGCATACTGCATACATATAAATGAATTTTATCACATCACCGTGATTCATATACAAGCATTGAGCTATGAAGGACATTTGTAGCTTAATGCTTGCATATGAATCACGGTGATGTGATAAATTCATTCATAATATGGCTGTGTGCGACAAACGCACTACACGGTTAAAGTGGTAGAGGTGGGTTGGTATCGATTCTGATTACAAATACTTTAGTTCGACAGTGAGGTGTAGGTGGGAGTCGGTAGTAACTTATACCTCCCTTGATGACCGTGTGGTTTAAGGCATCACTGTTGTCCTGAGTTCTTGTCTTCCGTGATTCGAGCCCACGAGACGACGAACTTATTATCAACTAAAAAAAATTCCCCTTCAGGTACCATGTATGAAAATATATTATTTCCGAGGTAGAGCGAATTGGATACCAAAGGACATTTGTAGCTTAATGCTTTTATATATATATATATATATATATATATATATATATATATATATATATATATATATATATATATATATATATATATATATATATATATATATATATATATATATATATATATATTTCGTAGTTAAACCTTTGGATCAATCACTTTCCTCTTCCTCGTGACTAAATGTAAAGCAGAACTCCTCACCCAAGTGCAGAGGATAGTGATAATTACTCCCACCAGGAAAAAACATACCAGAAGGAAATAAGGCAAGTTCACCAACAGGTAAAAGAAATGTGATAAAGCCGAGAAGAGGCAAAGGGAAGAGACCTAGAGAATAATTTGGTAGTGAGAATAATTTGGTAGTGAGAATATTAGCCCGAAGAAAAAATATCTTATAAGAATGGAGAGGAGAATTGGGGAGAATGTAAAATTCAAGGGAATTAGAAAACTGTGGTTTTACGTTACTAGGTGAAAGACAAAGTCGAACGAATATGAATACCTTTAAAACCGGGAGAAGATGGAAAGGCGAAATGTCTTGGGGCTTTGTTTGAAAGTGTAACATCTATTACTACGTGAAAGCTTCACCTTTTACTTCTAAAGTTGTATCTAGGAAGTGGAAGAGCAAGAAAAAATATAACGCATGAAACTGACAAACTCGTAGTTTGAGATGCGTTTTTGCATTGTCAAATCTTATTTTTATTACGACGTTACCTTGATTCTGTTTTCCTTGCGACTGTGATTTTGACGTACACATACATTTAGCTTCATTAATATTCTTAGAGCATTAATGTCAAACTTAAGTGTAGATCAGCAGTGTAATATTTGCTTGATTGATCAAGTTATTATTGTAGTGGCAGTCGATCATTGCGACATGTGGTGAATAATAATAATAATAATAATAATAATAATAATAATAATAATAATAATAATAATAATAATAAATATTATTATTATTATTATTATTATTATTATTATTATTATTATTATTATTATTATTATTATTAGAGATATACATGCACTCATACAGAAAAATGAAAATGTTCATTAACTCATCAATCAACTTCCTAATAACTGGAGTTGAGGTGCGAGCGCAGTTATTATCGTCCAGCAACTCATAGCCCGAAGAACAAATAGAGGTCCACGTTCTCATAAATCAGACCGAGTCGTTGAACGGAAAAATGAAAGGAAAGTCTCACTTATAAGTGGTTCCCCCCCACAGGTGGACATGTTCCTCTTGTTTAGGAAATATGTTTCCTAGGTCTTTCTGTATTAATTTTACGTTAGCTTTTTTACGTTATTTGCAGGCGATTTTTGTGAAATTGTTTGCCGGAGCATAAAATGTAAATTTTAAGATGATTAACTTGTTTAAAAAGCACTTCACGGTTCTCAAGCGTTCACCTAAAAATGTTGCAAAATAAAACTGGTATGATGGTTACAGATTCTATGTGCGCCGTGAAATACGATGTAAATCAAGCGAATGGCCCAGGAAGAGATTAGGTAACAGCTTAATACCAACACCTGTGGAAAATCACGAAATCGCATGGTACTTAAACACTGTCCGTTGGTTTTCTTTACCACTCGCTTATAGTCGGATCATTGCAAGTCTGCGTTTTTTCTTTGCGTTTTTTTTTTTTAGATTAATGTCTTGATAACGGAAGGGTTGAGCCTGGAAAAAAAATCAATGTGGCCGATCACGCCCTTCCTTCCGGAGTAAAAAAAAAAAAAAAAAAAACCATCAGTGCTTTTAATACTTTACTGTCCACTCAGGGGCTTTTGGGAAAAAAGATTCAGTGCTTGGAGACAAAAGCTCTTGCGGAGAGTAAGGGCAGGTTACTTTACGGCAGACCTAGAGTTTTTTCTTTGTATAACAATAAACTTATTACTTCATCTACTTAAATTTCTATACATTTTTTGAGAGTAATTACTTACTTGAATTTCTCGACAGAGTTGAACCAGGGGAGTATTGGCAGACTGAGTGATATAAAGACATATAAGGGCATCAGCTTTCATAAATGTAGGACGGGGGATTCCCTGTTCATCGATGCCAGTTCGTGCACTGCAGGCTACAGAAGCATACTGAATATCCTGTATGTCTCCCGGTCATGGGAGAGTAATACAAGGATCATTTCCTGTCTTATTTATTAGACACGGGAAGTCCCTGTACGGCAATATTTTCCTCTGTTATAGAAATGGGATGATTTTGTCATCTGAGCTTTGTTTACATTCAGGTCAGTTGCCGATTTGGATTTTCAAGGGAACAATTACAAACGTACTGACCCTAGGAGAAAGGAATCGTACTCCATTCTTTGATGGTTTATCCATGAATAATATGTTTTTTGGTACGGAT